>JABUQX010056008.1:20000-22500 GCA_015478945.1 Trachelipus rathkii
CTAACACGCCCCTAAAATTGTCCATCTGAACACATTGTACTTTAGATCTATACCTCTTATTCCAGACCATAGTTTCACTACTATACATTAATACAGGTAACAACATACCCTCATGTAAGACCCTAGCGCACTCAAGACTTTGTCCCTTTACATCCACCAAGGATTTAATTTCACCAGCCACCTTCCTACCATTCGCAACTTTCCTACTACACTCTGCATCATCTGTTCCCTTTTCATCCAACGTATATCTTAAATATTTAAACTCTGACACTTGTTCCAGTTGCTCACCATCTAACATAACTTCACATCGAGGACTGTCCTCACTCACAACCATAACCTTAATCTTATCTACGTTTACTTTTAAACCAATCCTTTTACACACCCAGCCAAATCAACTCTACCAATCCTATCAAACTCTTTTCAGATTCGCCACACAAAAACAAATCATCCGCACATAATAGGTAGAGCACCCGCCCCTCTGTTCCATCTCTATCATTCTAACACCTTCCAGTTCCACCCCCACCTTTAATTCTTTCATAACCCCATCCACATACCAATTGAACAACCAAGGAGACATAACATATTTCCGCCTCACTCCGCTACTAATATTAAACCAATCACTTTCAACTCCATTTATTCTTATACTTTATTTAGGCTTCACTATCATGATACATACTTTTGATTCCTTAGTAATACAGCCCTGATATAATAATAATAATAATAATAATAATAATAATAATAATAATAATAATAATAATAATAATAATAATAATAATAATAATAATAATAATAATAATAATAATAATAATAATAATAATAATAATAATATTATTATTATTATTATTATTATTATTATTATTATTATTATTATTATTATTATTATTATTATTATTATTATTATTATTATTATTATTATTATTATTATTATTATTATTATTATTATTATTATTATTATTATTATTACCTTGAAAATTTCTAAATTTTATATAATAAAGAGAGAAAGTTTTGATAGGATAAGAGTAAGTACTTTTAAAAAGATAACTTAATGACAAAAACAGTTGCGGTTATGAAGACCATGGACAACCGCGGTTGGGGTTGTAGTTGCGGTTGTGTTGAGAAGTGACAACTCTGCGGCTTGCGGTTGGAAAATATGCGGCTGCGGTTGCGGCTGGTGGCTGTATTGCGGTTGTGGTTGCGATTATTCGATCCATCACTAATATATATATATATATATATATATATATATATATACATATAAAGTTATAAATATATATATAGTAGGTATATATATATATATATATATATATATATATTATTATATTTATATATATATATATATATATATATATATATATATATATATATATATATATATATATATATATATATATATATATATATATATAAGTTGAAAGATATATATATATATATATATATATATATATATATATATATATATATATATATATATATATATATATATATATATATATATATATATATATATATATATATATTAGTGATGCAGCAGATGTCATTTTTTTCGCATCCGCGGATGCGGATGCGGATGCGGATGCGGATGTTTGATATATATATATATATATATATATATATATATATATATTATATTATATTAATATTATTATATTTATATTATATATATATATATAGATATTTATTATTATTTTTATTATATTATTATATATATGTAGATATATTATATATATATATATATATATATATATATATATATATATATATATATATATATATATATATATATATATATATATATATATATATATATATATATATATATATATATATATTTATATATATTTATATATATAGATATATACATATAGTAGTTATAATATTATTACAAAGATATATATATATTATTATATATTATTATATTATTATTATTATATATTACATATTATTATTATATATATATTATTATATACATATTATATTACATATATACATCTCTAACTGGCATCAATGTATGCTAACATTTAACATCCTTAATTTGTGTTTTATTATTAATATTATTATTATTATTATATATATTTTATATATACAAACTTATATATATATTATTGTTATTATTATTATATATATATATATATATATACATATATATATATATATATTATTATATATATATTATTATATATATATATATATATATATATATATATATATATATATATATATATATATATATATATATAATATTATATATATATATATTACATTTATTATATATATATATATATATATATATATATATATTATTACATATATACATATATATATATATATATATATACTATATATATATAAATATATATATATATATATATATATATATATATATATATATATATATATATATATATAGAGTATATATATAATATATATATATATATATATATATATATATATATAAATATATATATATATATATATATATATATATATATATATATATATA
>JABUQX010056009.1:0-7500 GCA_015478945.1 Trachelipus rathkii
TATTATACTTCGTTCAATCAATTGATGTGTGTGTGTGTGTGAGTGTGTGTGTGTGTGTGTGTGTGTATTCTGTCATGCTAGAAGTGCGTTCAATACACCCACTATACTCTCCTCTTATATATATATATATATATATATATATATATATATATATATATATATATATATATATATATATATATATATACAGTATATATATATATATATATATATATACCGTATATATATATATATATATATATATATATATATATATATATATATATATATATATATATATATATATATATATATATATATATATATATATATTTATATATATATATATATATATATATATATATATATATATATATATATATATATATATATATATATATATATATATATATATATATATATATATATATATATATATTTTTACAGTTGTCACCACCACTCACGGGCGGAGCCTATTCAAGGAGGGGTGTGTTGCATGCCTCAGAGTCAACAACTAACAAAAATTACTGCTGATGAACATAGACGAAGGCTTTAAAGTGAGGGAGATTAAATTCAGCAGGAAACACAGAAGATGGAAGAGAATTCCACAGAACAGAGGTGGCAGGAAAGAAGGAAGCACCGCAGCGAACTAGCCTGGAGTTACCAATATCCACACAAAACTCATGCGCAGACACAGCACCCCTTGTGCTACGCGGGCGCCGTAAAGGTGGTGGTACGCGAGTTACAAGTTCCCTCGAGCATCTGCCGCTGTGGTCTCTATATATTTTCAATACTTTGGGGAAAACTTTAAAAATAATGTACTGGAAAGTACAGAACAGTTTATAAGCCTTTTGGCCTTTGACTCGACCCTATCCAAAAGCCGGGTGAAACCAGAGCCCCCCCAGATATGAGAGCAGTACTCCATACAAGGGCGGATGAGGCCCTTGTATAGCTGGACTAACTGAGAAGAGGAAAAAAAGTCTTGCAGCCTAAACAGAACTCCCAGTTTCTTTGAGGCCGCCCGTGCAACCATTGTGATGTGAGGTTTCCAAGACATTTTTCTGTTTATGTTAAGGCCAAGGATGTTTATATTGTCAACAGGAGAGACGAGAGAACCGTCAAAAGATATAGGAAAGTTAGAAGGGGTTTTAGAGAGGGAGATTTGTAGAAGTTGAGTTTTTAAAGAATTGAATTTCACAAGGTTCAGACGACCCCACCCGGAAATTATATCCAGATCAGCGAGAATAGAATCGGAAAGATTAAGACGAGAGGCAATTCTAGAAGTAAAAGAGGAAGCAGAATTGAAATGAGTTGAAGAATGAAGGGTCGAGTCATCGGCGTATGAGTGGATAGAGTTAGACGTGCAGGTGAGAAGATCACTAATGAAAAGTAGGAATAAAGTAGGAGATAAGACAGAACCCTGAGGAACACCGCTATTGACAGAAAAGGAAGAAGAAATCGCCCCATCAACAACAGCCGATATTGAGCGATTTGAAAGAAAACTAGACATAAGTAAGCAAAGAGAAGGAGGAGACCCAAAGGAGGGGAGCTTGGAGAGCAGTGACGCGTGCTATACCCGGTCAAATGCTTTGGATATGTCAAGCGCCACCACGCAAGTCTCCCCGTAGTTCCTAATGGCGGAAAACCATAAATCAGTAAGATAGGAAAGTATATCGCCAGTAGACCTCGAGCGCCGAAAGCCGTACTGGCGATCAGAAAAAAGTGAATGAGATTCCAGATGATCTAAGAAATGAGAGTTGAGAAGGGTTTCAAAGATCTTAGATAGAATACAAGTGAGAGCTATAGGGCGATAGTTTGAAGGATCAGAGCGGCTTCTTTTTTTCGGAATAGGTTGTACATGTGCGTGCTTCCAACACTGAGGGAAAGTGTTAGTATTGAGACATAGAGAATATAGTTGAACGAGGGGAGGAATGCCATCCGGGCCACCCGCCTTCCTAACGTTCATAGATTTCAGGAGCCCATGCACCCGATCAAATGTAATCACAGGCAAATGCATAGGACACCTGAGAGGAGGAGGAGGAAGAGGAATGCCAGAATCGTGCAGGGTTGAGTTGAGTTAGAGGAAAATAGGGAGGACGAAAGAGATTAGCCTTTTCAAAGTTTAGGAGAATTGGCAACAAGAACCATCAGAGACTTAGTCTCATATATTCGTTCTGATAATTCTAACAGGAAAAACAGATTACAAGTTAGAGATGTTTTGGCAAGAGGCCAGAAAGATTTGTCAGTAGGAGAACCAAGGAGGTTAGCGCACTTTCGTTTGATGAAAGCCCGCTTTGCTCGTCGAAGAGTATCCCTGCAATGATTTCTAGCTGAATGAAAATTAGCAAGAGTGATAGGAGAACGAGAATTTTTCCACTCCCGATACGCACTGTCTCTAGCCTGAATGGCCAGAGAACAAGCACGATCGAACCATGGATTATGAGGAGAGAAAGATTTAGTCGAAGAAGGAATGAACCTGCTCCATCTCGTCAACGATTACAGCTCCCACCTTATCGGCAGAGATCAGAACGTCACCAGAGACAAAACAGTTACTCAATTATAGTTGGCAATAGAAACAACGCAAGGCTAATCAGCCCCATTAAAGTGCCAGAAAAACATAGGGCAGGATGGTGCTGTTGGAGAGAAAGTATTATAATTAAGAGATATAAGGTTGTGGTCAGATTTACCAATAGGAGCGAAGGTTGTGTATATATATATATATATATATATATATATATATATATATATATATATATATATATATATATATATATATATATATATATTTTATATATATATTTTATATATATATATATATATATATATATATATATATATATATATATATATATATAGTGTATATCTATATATATATATTTTTTTTTTTGTGAGCAAGCACCCTATATAAGAGGATGGTAATTTAGAAATCCATATTTCGAATGAGGTATTTATTAAACATAAGTAGATATTCAATAAAAGTAAAGTAATAAAAGTCCCTTCTGTTGAGATACTCTCTTCTTAGGCGAATTGGTAGTCACAGCCCTTTCCAGCGCGTTTTCCACCCTATTTTTGTGCGAGGATTTGTGTTATATAGGGTATATAGGGTAGATAGTCACAGCCCTTTCCAGCGCGTTTTCCACCCTATTTTTGTGCGAGGATTTGTGTTTGTGATTGAAATTCGAGTCGCAGCCTTTTCCTTGAAGTAAAAATTTTAATTTTTAACAAAGTTAATGGAGTGCTACATTACTTCCTGCTCTAAACACGGAGTGAGAAAGTATGTTATAATAATTATACAAGAAATAATAACTAAAATACATAGTTATACTTTCAAATGCAAACATATCTAATTATGTCCGAAGACATAAGTAGACATATAAACATTTGAAGGCAAAAATAATATACAAGAAATGTAAATATTCAAATACGAGCATAACTGGTTACATCCGAAGATCTAAACATATATACAAATATTTGAATACATAAAAATACAATAATGTTATATATACAGAAAATAAAAGGGGCATTTAAACATAAGCATATTTGGTTATATCCGTTAGATATAAACAAACATACAAACATTTAAATACAAAAATATTTATACATAATTATGGATATGAAACAATTAAATTATTCACAAGTTAATTAAATAGGCCACATCGATCGAACCGTTGAATCCAGGGAAGGTCTTAGTATAAGGCGTTTTTAATGTATCCATGATTTGATCAATGCGCACGTAAATAGTTTTCAAAGCTGTAGTTACGAGAGAAACATTGCTTGACATATGTAGAGACGAAGTTGCTTGAAATGTAGGTCCTTTATTTGAAAAATTTCTTCATACATAAAAGGGAGCGGTCACAGAACCATTTAGAATTCGAAAAGGAATCAAAGTTCGTAGTGGAATCCAAACTTAAAATGATGAAAGAAATCCATACCGTAAAGGAAGTTACATATGTAGAGGCGAAATTGCTTGAAATTTAGGTCCTTTATTTGAAAAATTTCTTCATACATAAAAGGGAGAGGTCACAGAACCATTTAGAATTCGAAAAGGAATCAGAGTTCGTAGTGGAATTCCAAAAATGAGTTTCTGCCCATAATCCAAACTTGAAGGATGACATACCGAAAAGGAAGTTTGCTATGTCTAGCGATGAATCCTCGAACTGTGATAGTTGTGAAAAGATGAAAACCATAATCCAAAATTAATTAAATATGAAAATTGAAGTTCGTATCGATAATGTTCGTTTGCTTGAGTCATCTTCTCGGAGTGTTTTGATTGAGAATTTTAGTATTATTGTAGTTTTTTCTTTTTCTTCATTTTGTTTGTTTTTTTAGAAGGCGTTGATTGAAGTTCTGGGTGTTCAACTCCGGGTTCACCAATTATATAGGGTACGGACTTGCTAAATTGGTGGCTTCTTTTGTGAGCAAGCACCCTATATAAGAGGATGGTAATTTAGAAATCCATATTTCGAATGAGGTATTTATTAAACATAAGTAGATATTCAATAAAAGTAAAGTAATAAAAGTCCCTTCTGTTGAGATACTCTCTTCTTAGGCGAATTGGTAGTCACAGCCCTTTCCAGCGCGTTTTCCACCCTATTTTTGTGCGAGGATTTGTGTTTGTGATTGAAATTCGAGTCGCAGCCTTTTCCTTGAAGTTTATCGCTCTTGCCGGGAGGATTTCTGGAGAGAGTATCTTGAGTGAGATTTTCTTTTGATTCTTAATAATTTGATCTGACTCTTTATCTGACTGACTGAAGAGTATCTCAAAAGGACGAGTTTATATATATTTTCACTTTGACTTATGCTAAAATTTTGCTCGCGCAAATCTTAGCATAAGTACGAACATAAATTAAAATTATTTTACAAAGTTATAATGGAGTACTACATATATATATATATATATATATATATATATATATATATATATATATATATATATATATATATATATATATATATAATCTATTATATAGATATATATATATATATATATATATATATATATATATATAATATATATATATATATATATATATATATATATATATATATATATATATATATATATATATATATATATATATATATATATAATCTATATACATTATATATACAGAAATCGAAATTCAAAATTACAATTATTCCCATAAACTCCCATGATAAAGATGCCAAATAATATTTATTTTATATGCATTTAATCAAAATCAAATGTAGAAAACATCCTCAACATCCTCATTTTTCAAAAGAGGATGCGGATGTGGATGCGGATGCGGATGTGCCGTTAAGTGAGGATGCTGGTGCGGATACCGGATGCGAATCGTAATTGGAGTGCGGATGTTCATATTAAAATTGAGGTTCCCTAGGAACAAATCAATCGCAGATATATATATATATATATATATATATATATATATATATATATATATATATATATATATATATATATATATATATATATATATATATATATACTTTGTAATACCTATTTATATATATATATATATATATGTATATATATATATATATAATAATATATATATATATATATATATATATATATATATATATATATATATACATAGAGAGTTCAAAACCTCTGCGACAAACTCGGAGGGCTGATAGAGCAAACAATAAGGAACATTTATTGTTAAATAACCTATGTTGTATGACGCTTCGTTTCAAAGTTACGGATGATGTAAGGTACACTAGTTTATGTTGTGTGACGCGTCGCATGTAGGTTACCGACGATTTAGGTTACTCAATTTTAATGTGTTTGTGCGTGCGTACATGTGTGTACGCTTAACGTCCTTCGGAAACACGTGGCAATACCTTTACCTTGCCCAATTCATCGTTGATTCAGTACAGTGTAGGCATCGATTACGAATGGATCACTACACTCTTCCCGAGTTAACCGACATGATAATGTGTTACGGTGCGGCGAACGGAAATGGACGAAGAGCGCACCTCATGTACCGGGAACGGTTTCCACACAGAAATCACCCCACCACACAATGTTTGCTCGCCTTCATCAGCGCCTTCGAGATAATGGGACCCTTCGTCCCCGGTGCATTGGTGGAAGACCGCGTAATACGAGGACTCCTGCGTTTGAAGAAGAGGTGCTTGAGAGAGTCGCCAACGACCCGTCGACTAGCACACGCGCCATTGCCCATGCCATGGGTTCAAATCAGTCGTCTGTGGTTCGGGTCTTGCAAGAGCAAAGCCTCCATGCATACCACCTACAGAAAGTACAAGGACTTGGGCCAAACGACTTCGCACCCCGTGTGCGATTTGCCCGGTGGTTTCTGCAACGGAGCATCGATAATCCTGCCTTTCCTGCACATGTCTTGTTTACCGATGAGGCGTGCTTCACACGTGATGGCTACTTCAACAGCAGAAACAGCCACATATGGGACGAGGACAATCCGCACGCAATGTTCATCAGAGTTCACCAGGCAAAATTTACCGTAAACATCTGGGGTGGAATTCTTGGGGATTATCTGCTGGGACCTGTCATCATTCCACACCGTTTGGATGGACCTGCGTACCTGCAACTACTCCAGAACACGCTTCCGCAGCTCATGGACGACATACCCCTTGCGACCCGCAGAGACATGTGGTTCCAACATGATGGCGCTCCAGCGCACTTCAGCCACCAAGTACGGGCGCATCTGAACAGAGTCTACACTGACAAATGGATAGGGAGAGGGGGACCTGTTGCGTGGCCTGCAAGATCGCCCGACCTCACGCCCCTAGATTATTTTCTTTGGGGGCATGTGAAGAGTGTTGTGTACATTAACCCAGTCAACACAAGAGAGGAACTGATTCAGCGAATATTCACTGCGTTTGATCAAATCAGACACAGTGAGGGCATGTTCGGTAGAGTCCGACAGGCAATGGCACGGCGATGTAACGAATGTAATCAGGTACAGGGCAGACACTTTGAACACCTCCTGTAATTTTCCCCAATAAAATGATTTCATAACAAGCTACCATTGTTTGCTTTACAACCTCGCGTCAAAACACATACGTTGTTTAACAAAATATCCTTATTGTTACCTCTATCAACCCTCGGAGTACACAGATGTACGCACGCACACATACATAACATTAGAATACCCAAAATCTCCGGTTACGAAGTAACGACGCGTCAAACAACATCACGTGGTTTACCTTACATCATCCGTAACTTTGAAACGAAGCGTCATACAACATAGCTTATTTAACAATAAATGTTCCTTATCGTTTGCTCTATCAGCCCTCCGAGTTTGTCGCAGAGGTTTTGAATCATATATATATATATATATATATATATATATATATATATATATACTGTAAGTATGGTTTTACTTATATACATATATATATATATATATATATATATATATATATATATATATATATATGGATGAAAATAAATGCATGCTAGCATTACAAATTGTACATAAACATTATGTCCCAGGTGGGTTTGAACCCTTACCCTATGATGTTAAAACCAAGAATTTTGCCTCCCATTCACGATAGGCT
>JABUQX010056009.1:10000-12500 GCA_015478945.1 Trachelipus rathkii
ATATTTAATTTTCATCCTAAGTTTTAAGACTTTCAGTGTTTTTGACTTACATTTCTAATTTTAGCTAACCCCGGCCCCGGCCCCGGCTAAATTAGAGCAGGTGAGCACAGACGCAGGCTTTGAAGTGGGGGAGATTAAATTCAGCAGGAAACACAGAAGATGGAAGAGAATTCCACAGAACAGATGTGGCAGGAAAGAAGGAAGCACCGCAGTGAACTAGCCTGGAGTTACCTACATCAACACAAAACTCATGTGCAGACACAGCACCCCTAGTTCTACGAGGGCGACGTAAAGGTGGAGGTACGCGAGTGATAAGCTCCCTCGAGCACCTGCCGCTGCGGTACCTATAGAAAGAGATAAAGCACCAACATCGCGCCGCAAAGATAGAGGGTCAAGTGAACTTGAAAGTACAGAACAGTTTATAAGCCTTTTGGCCTTTGACTCGACCCTATCCAAAAGCCGGGTGAAACCAGAGCCCCCCCAGATATGAGAGCAGTACTCCATACAAGGGCGGATGAGGCCCTTGTATAGCTGGAGCAACTGAGAAGAGGAAAAAAAAAGTCTCGCAGTCTAAACAGAACTCTCAGCTACCTTCTTTAAGGCCGCCCTAGCAACCGTTGTGATATGGGGTGCCAAGACATTTTGTTTAAATGTTAAAACCAAGGTTGTTTATATTTTCAGCATTAGAGGCGAGGAAACCATCGAAAGCGACAAGTTAGAAGGTGTTTTAGAGAGGAGATTTGTAGAAGTTGAGTTTTTAAGAATTGAATTTCACAAGGTTCAGACGACCCCACCCAGAAATTCTATCCAGATCAGCGAGAATAGAATCGGAAAGATTAAGACGAGAGGCAATTCTAGAAGTAAAAGAAGGAGCAGAATTAAGTTGAAGAATGGAAGTCATCGGCATATAAGTGAATAGAGTTAGATGTGCAGGTGTAAAGATCATTAATGAAGTAGGAATAAAGTAGGAGATAGGACAGAACCTTGAATAACACCATTATTGACAGAGAAGGAAGAAGAAATTTATCAACAATAGTTAATATAGAATGATTTGAAAGAAAGCTAGACATAAGTAAGCAAAGAGAAGGAGGAAACCCAAGGGGGGTGCTTGGAGAGCAGTGACGCGATGCCATACCCGGTCAAATGCTTTGGATATGTCCAAGCGCCACCACGCAAGTCCCGTAGTTTCTAAGGGCGGAAAACCACAAATCAGTAAGATAGGAAAGTATATCGCCAGTAGACCTCGAGACGCCGAAAGCCGTACTGGTGATCGGAAAAGAAGTGAATGAGATTCCAGATGATCAAAGAAATGAGAAGTTGAGAAGGGTTCCAAAGATCTTAGATAGAATACAAGTAAACTACAGGGCGATAGTTATGGCAAAGTCAAGTGCTTTCTTTGAATCAGTTTGGGTGTTATTTACAAGAGTGTATGGCAGCCAGATATAGCCATGGTGGGCAGAAGTGGGATAGCACCCACTCCTCAAAACTCGGGGAGGAATGCCATCCGGGCCACCCACCTTCCTAACGTTCGTAGATTTCAGGAGCCCATGCACCCGATCGAATGTAATCACAGGCAAAGGCATAGAACACCTGAGAGGAGAAGGAGGAGGGGGAGGAGAATGCCAGAATCGTCCAGGGTTGAGTTAGAAAATAGGAGGCCGATGAGATTGGCCTTTTCAGTTGGAGAATTAGCAACAGAACCATCAGAGCGAATAAGAGGAGGAAAGACAGATTTACAGAAGTTGTTAGAGATGTTTTTGGCAAGAGGCCAGAAAGATTTGTCAGTAGGAGAACCAAGGAGGTTAGCGCACTTTCGCTTGATGAAAGCCCGCTTTGCTCGTCGAAGAGTATCCCTACAACGATTTCTAGCTGAATGAAAATTAGCGAGAGTGATAGGAGAACGAGAATTTTTCCACTCCCGATACGCACTGTCTCTAGCCTGAATGGTCAGAGAACAAGCACGATTAATTGATTTAATTAAACGAACCTGTTCATCCCATCAACGATTTATAAATTGAAATTATATTTAATTTTCATCCTAAGTTTTAAGACTTTCAGTGTTTTTGACTTACATTTCTTATTTTAGCTAACCCCGGCCCCGGCCCCGGCTAAATTAGAGCAGCCCCGGCCCCGGCCCCGGCAAAATTTCCGCCCCGGTCGGTCCCTAGTTATGACACAACTTATTGTTATTATTTTGATCGTGACAGTCACTATGCATTATTAACATCATTCTAATTACTATTATTATTGTTGTACAATTAACATTATTATGAGAAAGGAAAAGACAACATTATTGTTGTTGATTAAAATATATTTTGTTCTTAACAATTATGAAATATAAAAAAAAAATCATGTATTATAAACGGGGTTCAAAAGACACAACCCAGTCTTGCAAATAGTAGTCCCATTTCAGATAGTAGGGAAATTACATCATGTTTTATATGATTTATTGATATATTGAAATTGTAATAATATAAAACTATATGTGTATCTATGTTTT
>JABUQX010056009.1:22500-25000 GCA_015478945.1 Trachelipus rathkii
CATGATGTCCAAATTCTATCAGTATGAATTTATTCATAACTTAATTAATAAGATATGTTTTCCAAATTTTATAAATTCATTATTTTCATGTTTTTCATGTGAATTTGGACAACAAATAGAATTTGGAAACAAATTTTTGAACATAAAACCTAAGTTTGAATCTTTTAGCAATTTATTTCAAAGTCGTTTTCTACACATTTTAAGTCATAATTTCTTGCTCTTTCTCTTCAGCATTCTAATCTTCCGTTTTTTAATATAAATTTCTCTCTAAGGAGTATTAAAAAAAAATTTATTATGAAAAAATCATTTCAGTTCCAAAACGAGTTCTTATTAACAAGCACTTCATTACCATTACAATATTAGAAAAAAATTAAATCTAAATAAGTTTTGATTGAAGCAGCCAAAATATAAAAAATATAAATGCAGCTGCAAAAACAAATTCCATAAAATTACATTCAGAATATTCCCAACTTGGAAATGCCGAACAAAACACGACACCACCATCATTTTTTTCCGCACCGCATCGGCCCACGGCATTGCACCGTAACGCACCGCACAGTATACCGCAATATTTTCAATTAACACAAACACACAACATACTTGATGAACTGTGAATAGAAAAACAATGTAAAGTAAATTAGTTTTAAATTCTCAGCAAACAGAAGGCTAAGGAAAGTGTCCTGTGCAGTGTGTGGTGCGGTGCGGTGCGGAAAATTCTGCTGTTCGGTCAAACCTAGATGAAACATATCCCTTCATATTTAATTAATTTTGGTTGTGAAAAGTCTCTCCATATTTTCAATATTCCATCAATATCTTAAATTTAGATGCAAAGTTGGATGAACTTTGGAAATCGAACAAGATGCTCTCTCTCTCTCTCTCTCTCTCTCTCTCTCTCTCTCTCTCTATATATATATATATATATATATAAATATATATAGTATATATATATATATATATATAATATATATATATATATATATATATATATATATATATATATATAAATTATATATAATATATATCATATAAAATATATATATTATAATATAATATATATTATACTATATATTAAAATATATATACTATATATATATATAAATATATATATAATATATATATAATAAATATATATATATATATAGTATATATATAATATATATAATTATTATATATTTATATATATAATAATATATACTATATAATATATATATATATATATATATATATATATATATATATTATATATAATATATATATATAATATATATATATTCTATATATAATAATTATAATATTATATATATATAATATATATATAATTACAGGAAAGGCGTTACGTATGATCAAGACATGGAATGGTAAGGAGGAAATGGTCACTATTAATTATATTTTATTATTATTATTATTATTATAATTATTATTATTATTATTATTATTAGTAGTAGTAGTAGTAGTAGTAGTAGTAGTAGTAATCGAATTTACCGTTTTTTATGTTTTTACATATTGTTAAATATTTTTAGCATTTATAGTATTAATTATTATTTTCCTAATATATTTATTTTTGTCATAATTACTTTTCTTATGTAGATAGTATGTAATTTTCCTACTTTATTTTCAATGCCATTAATTAATTAATGTTTCTTGCTTATTATTATTATTATTATTATTATTATTATTATTATTATTATTATTATTATTATTATTATTATTATTATTATTATTATTATTATTATTATTATTATTATTATTATTATTATTATTATTATTATTATTATTATTATTATTATTATTATTATTATTATTATTATTAGCTTCGCCATATCGATTCTCAAAACACCAGAGAATCAAAAGAGGCTCTTAAAGCTGCACAAGATTCGTCTGTGTTCTTTGCTTCAAGGATGAGGGCATTCTTCATTAATGTCGGACTTCTCTTGTCATCGGGTAATATGAACGGGAATTCAGAAGTCTATGAAGTATCTACTGAAAAAGGAAGTAAACCTGAACCAGAATCCCAGGAAGGGGACCAAAATAACTCCCAAAATACCCAATCTACTAAAGTACCTAACTCCCAGGTAAAAAATTTCAAACGTTTCCTATTTACTATTATAAATATCCGTTAAATATTTAGGTATAAATTTCTTATAATGAAATCCTTTAGAAAACCCCCGGTAAAAAAAATCAAAAGTTTCCTATTTATTATTATAAATATCCTGTAAGTATTTAATTATAAATTTCTTAAAATGAAAACCTTTGTTCAATGCAGATTCCTAAAGCGAGCAGAAAGGAAATAAAAGCGGCACAAAATCTAAGCATAATTATTCTCTTCTTCTTCGTCTGTTGGTTTCATAAATACCATACAACTGCATTTATGCAGCAAAAGAACTGAAATTGAAGAAAATTGAAGATTTAATTTTCTCTTCTTTCATATAGTTTATTAATTATATACATTATTAATATATATAATATAGTATATAGAGGTACTGCATATTCTTATAATTCA
>JABUQX010056009.1:27500-50000 GCA_015478945.1 Trachelipus rathkii
ATATATATATAATATATATATATATTATATATTATGTGTGTATGCTTGTACCATATGTAGTACACTACCAATGCATTTGACGTAAAATTACTGCCACGCAACAAAATCAATAGCGCAATTAGTAGAAAAAAAACTGCCAAATAAGGAAAAGACTCAGCCGATCAAACCGTAGGACGCTAATGGGAAATTGTTTGAGAAGATATACCAAATCCAAAAGGAAATTTTCTCATGTATTGAAATTATTTAATGATTAATTATCCTTATTTGTAATAGAACTCAATAAAGTGAGTTTTACCTCATTATATAATGAATACTTAACCTTAGGTACTACGTATTTCCTAGTGATTTTTATTCATATATTAGTGATGATATTCCTATTAGAGATTACTTATGCAATTAATTACCTATGTAGCAACGGCATTATGGATATTTTATACATGATAGTGAAATCTCATTTTTATTTTATATAGAATGAGATTGAGAAACGATCACGCACGAAAGAGTAGACATGAGAGAGAGAGAGCCAAGGCTAATAGGACGCTCGAGGAATATCCTTCCTTGTACCTCGATATATTTTCGTGTTATTTATAATATAAACACTCGATTGAGGACTATGAAGATATCTCGATCAATCATTTAAAAGTTTGATTGGAGGCTATGAAGATTTCTAGAAGCATCACTTAAAGTTTGATTGAGGACAATGAATATTATTATATTCATCATTACATTGTGATATATTTCACACTAAATACATATTATTGAGGAGAATTCTATGAAGATAGACTTACTATACTACTTAAAAATTTCAGAATTTTGGTGTCTCTAAAATTAATTATAATGATTATTAATGTATATTGATAGGAACAATTCTACAGATATCATTCAAATATCTACTTGGACTATTACTATAGATGAATCTAAGACGTCTAAATAGCTCATATTTGACTCATATCTTATAGTTCTATTCCGTGCAAGGTCGCGCTAACGTTTTACGTCACTCCAAACCCTATCAGTTCGATTTGCACTCATTAAAGGATATTTAATTAAGATTGAGTGGTCTAACTGAGTCAAATATTTCATGAATGTTCCATTGGACGGGTCAGCGTGAGCTCGAGGCTCAGTGAGACTGAGCGCGACGAGAGAGAGGAGGGGAGTTCGATACAGTCCCCGCCGGTCGATCATCCTAGAGGACGCGAGAGAGTATATCCTTGCCAACACGGTAGCTATAATACATTATTGCGTGTCTGAGAAAACACTCTGAGTGTGTATTTCCGTTATAGTATTAGTTACATATCTGTAAACAAAACGCACTCTTTGCGTGTGATTTATTTCATTATGCTTTATACTTAGTTGCTCTAATTATCAATATTACAATTTTACATTATGTATCGTTTATCGATCATTCATTTCTTCGTGTGTATGTATATCTATTCTATTTTTCTTTTTATATTCGTTACATTATATCACGTGTGAGTGATCTAAATCACAGCGTTTATATATTACGCTGTGAGAATTGATTACCAATACTCTGAGTTTGCTGTGTCTCTCTCAGACTCTGTATAAGTGTCATTAATTACCTTTAATTTGAGTGATCGATATTCTCACGCATGCGATCTTTCTCTGATAATATTCTCTGCTCCTATTTTAATAAGATTCACTATCGCTAATATATATCTCGTAGTTTATCATTAATATTAAAGTTATAATATTTTAAAGTCAATTATCATTAATTTTTATTTGAAGGAAAATTCGTACCTAAGAAAATAATTAATACCTAAACATATCATGTCTGAATATGAGCACTATATCTATAATTTTATGAAAATAACTACATATAACATTATATAATATTATAATATACAAGCAGAGCTAAAGGATAAAGAATGCATGCATGATCTTCGTTCAACTACGCAGATAAGAACAATTTTTGGCTCGCGCATATACATGTACTGACTTCTCTGGTCTTATGGCCTTTATATTTCACAATAATTTGCATACATATTTAATAAACCTTTAGCAATTTTTATATATATACTTTACACAGTAGGGTAACTAGCTCATGTTAATATCCATATATTATTAAAAATTAATATACCGATTAGTTATTAGAATGATTTTAGGATATATTTACTGATTATATATACTGACTATTTCTTTCTTTATAGATTCTCATTACTTTTCTCATATCCTATATTTTTCATAAATTACTGTATAATTTATACAATCAATATCTATCCTAAATTTTTTACACACATAATACATTACAGATTTATACTTATACTCTTCAACTAGTCCAGAATCTCATAGATAGGATATGTATGATAATTAATATATTGAGAAATTTTAAATATTGTTAAATAAACAAATAGTACTATTTATATACAATAATATTATATATACTGAAGAATATTTATTTAATATATGAAATTACTGAGTTACTATATATATATATATAATATATATATATATATTATATATATATATAATATAATATATATATATATATTAATATTATATATAATAATATTTATATATATAATATATATAATATATATAATATTATATTATAATATATATATATATATATATATATAATATATATATTAAATAAAATAATTATTTATATATAATATATATATATATATAATATATATTATATTTATATATATATATATATATATATATATATATATATAATATATATTATATATAATATATAATATATTAGTATATATTATATTATATATATATATATATAATATATTAATTATAAATATGTGGAGTTCTTATTCAGGTATAAAAACCCTAATATTTAGTCACAATAACATATCTTTAATATCACCAAATTATTTTGAGTCAGTTAAATCGTCCATAATGCATATATGACCTATAACTGATATAATAAGTATTATACGATCATATATACCGATTAAGATATAGTTTATAGATATATAAGATGTTTAGATATAGAAATATAATATATAGTGATAGTATAAATTGTAGTAGATATGATATAAGAATATATCATATATATATTATAGCATATTATCATTAATACTATATTATATATATATATAGATAATATTATATATATTAAATTATAGTATATACTATATAGATTTACGCAGGATACTATCACTTAGATATACCGATATCAGTATATTTATATAGGAGAGATAGTATAGAATCATAGACTATATAGAACTTTAGATATATAGAAATATCTCTACCCGCTAGCTATCCATACGCAATCTTAAAGTTATCATAGATAGAGATAGATAGATTAGGAGTACGCTATAGTATAAGAGAGAGAGAGTAGATAGAGTAAGAGAAGTGATGCCTCTGCATACGTACGACGTATACGGTTACACGCACCGCTAACCTGACATCAAGGGACCCTAAGAGTAGTAATAGTGATATAATTATATATAGTATAAGTATATAATAGCTCAGTACTACCCTCACACCTGTTTTAAATATAATGTCTGTACAGATGATATGTACTACCCAATAAGTAGTATTCGAGACAATATATTATAATATATATATTATAGCATTTTTTGTACGAGAGTAGGGGAAATTAAGTATAGATAATTAATATATTATATAGTAATATATATATATTATTATATATATATCAATTGGATCACAGAAATACTAATAAGTATAATTTAATTAGTTACTTCAGTACCTATAGGAAGTATTTAATTCTGAAAAGTTAATTGTGTATTTGGAAGATCGTCGCATCTCCAACAATTGACGATAATTTATATAATTTTCGCAGGAAAAATTATCTTGTACGAAACATTTTGTTATTAACATTTTTATTTTAAATGAGAAGTTTTAATGTGTAAAAAGAAAAAAAAATAGTGTTTTAATAACTTAATTTTTTTAATTGCTTTTATTGGTATTTATTTTGGTATTTTTATTAGCGCCTTGGTATTTTGTTTTGGTGTTTCCTTAATTTGTTAATTTTTTTTTAACTTTTGTTTTCTTTTTTCAAGGTTCCTCAGTATACAGACGAAGTGAAAGAAGCGAGAAAGAATTTCTTATCAATTTACGCAAGAGAATTGCAACTTATGGAAACATTGAAAAGAAAAAGGAATAAAGAAAGAAATACTCAACTAAGTTCTGGGAATAAAAGGCATTACGCGTTTTCTTCGCCATTTTATCCACCAGGTAACCACAACCGTCCAGTTGTATTCCAGGATGGGTATAGAAGGTACTACCCCGGTGATATCAGAACTTATTCTGATCCAGCTATTTATAATACGAATATTAGGCAAAATTACTTTTCCCCTGTTACTCGAAATTCTGAGTCTAGTAAGAAGAATAAAAAAATTCTTGTTAACTTAAATAGTTCATTTAATGTTGCCTCAAACAAAGGCAAGTCGACAACTAATAGTAAATCCATATCTGAAAGCAATAAAGAGGAAATCAATAAATCAGCACAAAATTCTCATTCTGAAAACAAATATGGAAAGCAGAGTATTGAGAATAATAGGAAAAGTGAAAATATAGATGGAAAGCTAAAAGAAAGTGAATCAAGTCAAAACAGTGGCAGTGGACATGATATTAAAAATATAGACCAAAATGAAAGAGAGGAAGATGAGAGTGAAGATGGAAATGAATATGAGAATGATGAAAATGAAAAAGAAAATGAAGATAATGATGAAAATGAAAATGAAAAGGAAGATAATGATGAAAATGAAAATGAAAAGGAAGATAATGATGAAAATGAAAATGAAAAGAAAGATAATGATGAAAATGAAAATGAAAAGGAAGATAATGATGAAAATGAAAATGAAAAGGAAGACAATGATGAAAATGAAAACGAAGACGATGACGAAGATGAAGACGAAGATGAAAATGAAAACGATGACGAAGACGAAGACGAAGACGAAGACGAAGACGAAGACGAAGACGAAGACGAAGATGAATATTCGGATGAAGATTCAAGTAGTGAAAATAGATACCATAAAGGATATGGAAGATATAGCTATATTAATGTTCAGAAGCCAAAAGTCATTCATTTCCCAATACAAAATAATCCAAAATATTATAGAAATTATCAGAGATATAGAAACGATGATAGTGACGAAAATAGCAACGAATCTTTGCAAAAACACACAAATTATGGCAATGCTTATCCTTCTCTGATACATAATCCCAATTACTCTTTTTCAGGTAATAATCAAAGACAAATAAATGCTTATATAACAAATAAAAACTTCAGACCCCCTTCTAGTAGTCGGGACTTCTTCCCTCTGTATATAAGGAATTTCCAGGATATGCAGAAGTCTAGAATAGAGAGACTGAAAAGCGACGTAGGAATTTTAAGTCCTATGAGAACCATTTCTGGTGACACGGGATTGTGGGTTTTCAATAAAGGAACGAAATATAGTGGGAAGGAAGGAAGCCAAGGAACGAAATATAGTGGGAAGGAAGGAAGCCAAGGAACGAAATATAGTGGGAAGGAAAGAAGCCAAGTGAAGACTCAAGGAAGTGGTTACGGGGATCACTCAAGCATCGATGAAAATAAAAAGGATAAAATTAACTTAAAAATAATTAAATATCCAGTTAAAGAAGGAGAAAGTGAAGATGATTCTAGTGAGGAAGATGATGAGAGCGATGAAAATGATGATACTGATTCTAGTGAAGAGGAAGATGAATCCAGCGATGAATCAGATAATGATGATGATGATGATGATGATGATGATGAAGATGATGATGATGATGATTCTAGTGAAGAAGAGGATGATGATGATGATGATGATGATGATGATGATGATGATGATGATGATGATGATGATGATGATGATGATGATGATAATGGGGACGATGACGATGATGGCGATGGCGATGACGGGGACAAAGATGAAGATAAGGAAAAAGAGAAAGAAGATAATGATGGTGACAAAACAGACGACGGAAATGAAGATGAGAAAGATAAAGATAACGAAAAAGAAGAAAATGATGATAAAAACGAAAAAGATGATGATAATGAAGATAAAAACGAGAAAGATGACGATAATGATGATGAAAATGAAAATGAAGGTAAGAACGAAAATGACAATGATGATGATGATTTCGAAAAAGAAGACGATGATAATAAATCCGAAGCTAAAACTGGAAGCAGCAGTCAAAGAAGCAAATCGAGAAGCGGAAGCGGAAATTCAAGCACTAAATCTGGGAGACATAATGGGACTATTAGAGATGCTACTTTTGAAGAAGCATTTAAACGTTTTTTCAACAGAAAGGTTCAGCAAAGAAAGAATGAAAGCAATGAGCAAGAAAATGACTCTAGTAATCAGAAAGATGAGGAAATGAAAATCTCTAAGAGTGGAGATAACGAGGAAAATGAAGGAAATGAAGAAAGCGAAAAAGATGGTAAAGGAGGAAATTCTGGTGACAAAAATAAAAAATCTGGGGAAAATGCTAATGAAGAAAGTACTCAAGAATCATCGAAAACGGAACAAAATAACGAGAGTGAAAAGAGTGAAGACCAAACCCAAGATAACAAAACCGAAAATGAAAATGAAAATGAAAATGAAAATGAAGGGGATCAGAACTCTCAATCTAAATCCAAAGAAAAAGACAATGAAGAGAGTAGTAAGAAGAGTGACAAAAAGAAAGAAAATGGCCATGACGATGAAGAAAAAATATCAAATCCTGAAGGAAACGATAATAAAGATAATGATAATAATGGAGAAAAAGAAGATAAAGAAAACGGAAAAGAAGACTCACATTCCGAAAGGGAAGGTAAAGAAGATGATTCAGATAATTCTGAAGGAAGAGTAGAAAGGAGTCAAAATAAAATGAGAATCAAAGGTACAGAAGTATATTATTATTTTAGATTTGATAACAAAAACAATAGGTAGAAGAATTGACACTTTTTGCAATTTTATATAGGTAAAACAAACATCCTTGGAAACGGGTAGAATTAAATTGTGCAATTTATGAGTGAGGCGTCCTGTCCAATACACAGATAAAGGATGGCTTTTGAGTGTAATCGTATCTTTTCAATTAATTTCTTACATCCGTATTTGGATTTTCCCTTAGAATCTTCTTGAGGCATTATGAGTAACGAAATATCGAGAGCACTTCTCAACATAGCAACATATAATGAATTCCGAATCCATTTGGAGAGATACACGCTTATCCAGAATGAAAGTAAGGATTAAACAAAGATAATTAAGGATAACGCGGCGGGATGCTGTGAGAGGGATGGCGTCAAGAAAGGCAAGTCTAACACAATATATACGGGACTCTAAAGAAGAGACTGACCAATTACTTTTAACAACCGTTTACTCATTCTTAATTATGGACATAAACACGCTCTCACCACTCGACTCTCGCTTTTTTATCTGACTATTCAAAATTTCAATTACCCAGGCAAGAGATTAAGAATTCCAACAAAATTTGTTAAAACACATCGGATATCTGCACGAGCAACGCCAGGACATTACTTCTTCGAATTCAAATCACACAATATACACAAACTACACAGCTACCAAAAATCAAATCGCAAGGCGAGGGGAATTAATCTTAGGAGAATATATATAGTTATTGTAAAGTACAACGCAAAGTAGTTAATTAATTTACACTAGGTGCGTGTGATAACGTTATTATATGTCTCCGATATACACCACCAAAATAATCTTTCTATTACTAACAAATTTTATATCGATAAAGATCTATATTAATCTTTGCGTAAATAATTTTTTACACCAGCCACAGAAAAATATTTTACAGGGCTTTCATAGAAACTATCCAGTAATACAAGTATAGAGAAAGCAAGAACAGCTTCGAATCGCTTGATTTGTATAAGTAATAGTGATATTTTATATTACAGTTTATCTATGTATTAAAAAAGATGATTGATATGTGTTTTTACATTGAATTAGTAATGAGACTGTATCGGTGGACACTCAACAGGACACAACTTACACTACGGAGCTACGCCACATCAGGCTGATCCTTTCTTATCACTCTTGACACCAGACAAACGACGGATCACTATCTACTACAACTACAACAACACACAATTATTCTACTATAGACGATCCACACTACACAAATGTATACTTAAATAAGTATATATATAGCATTCATCCAAAAAACTTATATTATTTTACTAATATTATAAAAGGTATAAAGGTAAATTTTATATATTATTTTTATTTTGTATTATAAATTATAAATAAATGATTTATTTACCTTTAACTATAAATTATTAATATATACTCATACATATATAATATTCTAAGTACTATATATATAAGGTGGACTAGGGACTCTTAGTCATAACAGAGGATATATAATATTTTATTAAACTCACGTTACAATTATAGGTGAAACTTGAACAATACTGAGATCATATGTTTGGTTCACTCGTTCTCTGGTGTTTTTATACGTAAGATAAGACCATAAAAAATTCTATATCATTATCAAACCCTTTAATTATATCTTGTAAAAACAAAAGAATATTAAAATTTAGATTTTTAAGTTTTAACAACAAACTAACTATCTAGTTAATTGCAGTCAGATAAGAGATCATCTAGCTATATTTCTCTCTATCTTTCTGGCTAAAAGAATCTTAGAATAATATGAATAATAATTTGTGTCATATATTCTCTTCATTATTAGAGTTTACCATTTTACGACACCTCTTCTAAATAACAATAGGGGTGTATTGTATAGTTGATATACAAACAAATGAAAGTATTAGCAGCCAGTTTTATCTTCATCTTATCTTCTTCTAAGTACATCGTTCAGCCTTCTATTATTCACGAGAGAACATGTGGTTCAATTATTGCTAGCTGGAAAACCATTCAAATATATTTTCTTGATATAGAACGCTTTCTTTCAAATATTATTCTTAAGGATGAGAGATATCATTCATCAGAATAACAGGGCGAGTTTATTATGTTTCGAGTACACGTACACGCGCAGTTTGACTATCTAATTATTCTATTTATATTTCGCTTTAACTTTCATATAGACGCACATATAAAACCATTATTAGCATGTTCTATAAACAGCAGGGCTGCGGATTGACAGTAAGAGAATTTAAATTATTCCATATTCTCCTGACTACCAGACTTCCAGACTCCATATACATTGGCAGAATTGTGAGATTTATCGACATCCGAGGATTCCTGTAGGAACCAAACATATGTCTCGAGCTCGGCAGAGGACCTCGCCGAGCTGCACCACCTGTAAAACACAAATTTTCGGAGACCTGCCGAACTCGACTGTACGGACTCAAACAGAAATTATTATACGACTCCGACTCCCAGACATTTACTCAAAAATACAAAAGGTGTTTTCGACTCCCTGGGACGTGCAGCTCTAGGTCGGTGGGTGAGCAGGGAGAGGTGACAGTCACCAACAGTATGTTGTTGGATGGGTTCGAAATTCACGGTATTGTTCTATTTCTGGACAAATATTGTAGGTAATAGGGAAAACGAATAGGTAGCCACATGCCTTGTGCCAGTGAGTGTCTGAATTCCACACAGGTGTTAAGTGACCTGTAAGTAACTTCGTTATTGAAAAATATATAAACTAGGCGCAGCACATGACAAGGACAGACATAGTAGATTCTCCAGTTGTGGTGCGGGAAACAAATTTATAAAACGTATTTAAAATGAGCAAAATTGGAAATTGGTTTCTCTTTGGTGAGTATATAGCCATGGGGAAAACAGGCAGTCGCGCGGTTGTTATTTCATCTCTTTGAGCGCATGTTCACGGGAGCGGATAGCTCCACCAAATATAAATCATGAGAATCTATAGATGAATTACATGCTAAGCATACTCAATATTAAAATCATATTTAATAATATATTAATAGAGAGTTACACTTTATAACATAAAATCTTACATCATGTAATAATAAATAAATACGTTAATAATAATTAATAATCATGATTATTTGTTTCTATACAACACTTTCGTGTACCTAAAAACGACTCCCGTGATTCCACTGGCACAGAGGATTATTTCGACTCCAGACTCCGACAATCGACTACGCGATCCGTATCACTCCCGGGACTACCGATCCGACTCCGACCTCTTGCTCTCACTGCTGTAAAGATATATATTTTCCTCTTTTCAATGATGTATAATTTAACTAATTTGCTTTTTAATCTCATTATTGATATGATTATCACATTTTAAAACTAAAAATCTCCATTAATACATACACACTCTTGATAGCTCAATCAATAATTTCGAGCGGCGGATTCAGATGATTTCTTCCCTCGTCACACATATATGCTTGGTTTCTAACAGTCCTTATCTACTAACTATTATCTATCCAATATTTCATAAATATATGGGATGAAAAAATTTACGTATAATACTCATTTAAATACAATTACTCACTACATGACAACGGCTTATCATTATTTATGCAATACTAATTTAGTAATAGTCATATTTTATAAATTATATCCTTATAATACAACTAGCCTTAACATACTATATTTGTATTTACTCACTTTTAATATTATATTACTGGATTTGATATATAATACTTAAAACGTTATTATTATGAGCAGAGAGAAGATAGCGTAACTATGCCGAGTCAAACATACAGAAACACACGCGCATACACATCAGGTGAACATCATTTTTACTCGTGACCTAGATTCATTATTTTGCGACAGCAACGCAGAAGAACTAGGTCTCAACACACTAGCGTATTTGGCTTCTCTTATGTGTTCGCTATCCTGAAATCGCATTCTCTACTCCTTCGGGCTGATATTCTCGGCCAATATTAGAGATATAATATAAGGAGGTGGTTCTCACTATAAGCCATCATAGTAATGCCCGGCCAATAGGTAGAAATGTTATTGACTTCCTCACCCATACGAAATCAACCTGAGGAAGGGGAAAAACTCAGTATAAGGACTATTAAAGAAACTAGAGAGGAAAACCAAACCGACATTAAAACTCACAACTATCAATCGAGAGAATTAAAAATATGATGCATAAAAATTCTTTAACGAACATTAACTATTCTTCAACACACACACAAACACCACTACGCTTTCACTACATTCATTCACTACAGATAATTTATAACAATACACGTTCAGATATTCCAAATCCTTATCCTCATAATATTTATTTTTATTTTTTAATTAATTAATCGTATAAATACAAATATATTATGTTCGGTCCATTAAATATTTTCATATTTATAAATATTCCTAAATTGAAAAATTTTTCGATTAATCAATCTTGATTTGAGGAGCTTTCGAGCTTACATAAAGATGTTATACGATCAGGTGGAATAAAGTTTTCTTCACAGTTTTCAACTTAGTGTCCAGAAGCTTCTTTTTCAATTTTGAATGTGTTCACTACTTGATGTGTATAATATAAATAATAGCATATCTAATTCCAATTCATTATCATAAATCTATCTGCAATATTTATAATACATTAATTAGCTTATATTAATATTATAATAACACTTATATTAATTATTATATAATATATAAATAATACCTTAAGTTATTCTTAACTATTAATAATTCAATTAATACTATTAATAATTAAAAATTCAAATTAATTTTTTTATATTCAATTAAAAGGAAAAATATCTACATACTTACGTTAGTTCCAGAAGAGTCCACTGTTTGAAGCTTATTTTGTAATTAAAATAACATTGTGTAAATTAATTAAATATAACCTAATTTATATATTTTTTATATACCTTACCATTTTATCTATTTTATCTATATATCATATATAACTCATATGATATGAGTTATAATATATACTTAATATATAACTTGTACTTAATTTTTTTTTATTATATATTATATATATTATAATATTATATATTTATAAATATATTATATATATTTATTATATAACATTTATATTTATATATTATATATATTATATAATTTTTCTTAAAATCAGGGTTGGGATATATTCTTACTTACTTGTACTTGTTACTTGTACTTTACTTAAGTACATTTTTTGGAGTCCTTTTGCTACTATTTAGTAACTTGTCTTGCAGTGTATAAATCACTGTAAGCTTTTGTACTTTTGTATTCTATCGTACTTGAGCCTTTTTGTACTTGTTTATTCTCATGATTTTGGTATATACTCAGGCAACTTCATTTTTAACTTCCATATTTTAACCCTTTATTATTTTTATTTCATACGTTATAAGAAGATGTTATTTAATAAGGTATTTTCAATAATGCTATCTATGAAGGAATATATGAATAATAATTATATATATAATAATATTACTAAAATATAATAATTTATATATATAAAAATAATTATATATAAATAATATAATATATATAATAATATACTATTTATACTAATTATAAAAATATAATATAAACCTAAAAATCTCACATTACAATATATATAAACGATAAAATAATATCTATACTAACCTTAACAGTAATAATATTCTAAGTAAATTCAGTCAAAAATCTTCAATCATCATCCAATCTTTAATATTCGCAACAACAACCTTTTCATTCTCCCCCTCTAACCTACTTAACTTCCTTGACGCTATTGACAAAAGTAGCATGAGTTAAAATACATCGATAACAAGTCGAAAAGAAAGCGTCAGCCTTACCAACATAACCTTTTAATAGCCTAATATCACGCTCCAGAGCGCGCACTCTATCTTCCTACCCATAACTCGACCGCGACACAGAAAAATTCCATCCTACGAGGTTCAAGGCACACGCGATCGATTAATTCCTTCCATTTATACTCAGGCAATCATAGCCAAACTGTGGGAATATAAATAGTCGCCAACCTCTATAGACTTCTTATGTGGGGCTCCTTAAACAAACAAATAAATTTTTAAAAAAAAAGAATTACCTTATTTATTCATCTTCACTATTATCAACAAAAATATATCATCTCTACCATTACCCCTGACAATCAGTAAATCATTAAATTTCAAAACCAACCCACTCTTACCTCATACCCCATCCATTATCATATATCTATTCTAATTAGGATTAGCAATCCTATTATTCATTTATATTCTAATTTTTGATCAATTTTTTCATCTTTTATTAAACGATTTAATCCTTGTTTTACATACACAACTCTCAACATTTCTAAACCCAATAGTCTAATCTTAAATCATTAAATCCACCAACACCAATCGGACCAAGTTCTCCAACCTCTTTACCCTGACCTTTACCAATACCCTTTAGGGATTTTTTCCACTGTCAGCGATGTCCTCCTATCATTCCTAAGCGAAATTGTCCCCGAATCTATTCAATCTCAGTATCTAAAACAACATCAACAATAACCTCAGCAATAAACAAGATTATCCAATGAAACTTTCAACATCTCCAACACCAACCGCACCTCACTCCAGCAATTCCCACCACCTTAATTCTATTTATCCAACCACAAGACCAAACCATTTCTTAAAAGGTTTAGTTGAGATTTTAACACCGTCCCCTTCTTTCATAACCCAATCCACTCTGCAATACGTTTCATTCCTCATTCATTATTCAATTCTTTCTCAGCACCATAATTACGCCCCTTATAATGAATCTAAATTATTTCAGTCAAATCAAATATAACACACTACGCACACACAAATTATTACTTTAAGTATTCTAAAATCTCTCTATAAACACGCACCTATTAACACATGTATACATATTCATCTATTAACCAAAAAATACTCCATAGTTATTCAGAACTAAAAAACATCAACAAGACCACTCACGTCAGCACTCAAGATCTAAGTCCTGCATAAGTTAACTTAATTTTACAAGCTAAAACATTAAACATTTAAAACCTACAATCGAATCATTTCCACCTATTCCATATTACTCTCCATGATGCACTAATTAACCATACTTTTCATTTCTCAACGAATGCACTCTTTCTTATACCCACATAGCAACATTCCAAAACAAAAAATACTTATATTTATCTTTACGCTTACTTAATACACTTTACAAGTTGCAAAATTCTTATCCCCCTTTATACCCAAGAACTTTACCCATACATATATTATAATTTACTATAATCCTAAAATTTATTATAATATTCATCAAAGTCACCTTTAAAAATAGATATCCAGCTGCTTCATCTATCTAGAAGGCTCAATTTACAATACCCTAAAGTAGTTAAATTCAGCTAAATCCAGGTATAACCTTCAAACAACCCATTCCAACCTCCTACCCGCACCATATCATTAATTTCAAAAAATTTTTTATAAACCAACACAAAAACTTAATTAGTTCTTTCTTAGACACTACAAAAATATCTTTATTTTGTTATAAACTTTAAAAAAATTTTTTTTTTTACCTTCATTTGAAAAAAGAGGTACTGGTGCAGTAATCCGTGAGAGAAGTCAATGTTACCATGGTTTAAAATGACGGATAAATTGGAAAATTACCTTCCAATGATCCTTATTCATTTACTATCTTATGCAGCTATGGATCTTATACTTTGGTGATCTATATGATCAAATCATTCAAGTAAATATTTTGTAAGTAACATATACCAATTACACAAAACACTTTTCATATTTTTTTTTTTGATTTCTTTATCTTAAAACAATCTCTCGTGCTTATTTATTCTATATTACATATTTATTAACTGTTTTTATTTTACTAACTTAAAAATTTTTCATTTTTATCATAAACCCGAACAAGTCATAAATCATAATAATCAATCTACTATCAAGTATGTCACAAAAAAACCATATCACACTTGACGAAACGCACGCGATGATTGCACCATACCTATACATCACTATCACATATATATATATAATATCACTATTATATACCATTATAACCATGTATATATATATACTATATATTTGATAATTTACTAACTGCCACTAATTTATCTATATATATTTATAATTGTATATTCTATGGTAAATAATATTTTCTATAAAACTACATATAATAGACATAAAAACTTTTGTGTATCTGAGTATATTGATTCTATTGGATTTGGAAGTTGTATAACAAGGAATTTTGTTATTCAAGGGTATATTCTTTTAAGTTTTCGAGGTATTGGATGGAGTGTTCACACTATTAGATAAACACTATTAATATAGAGGGTAAGGGGAAAAAGTAGGTTGTAAGGTATTTTATAATGGGTTAATTTTTATATTTTTTGAGTGTTTAGTAGAGGAGATATTATTTTTTTCGATATTGCATTGGTCTTGAAGTTGTTGGAGCTCGCACATGAGATTTGAAAGCAACTAATTTGCGAGAGAAAGGCAGGTAACAAGGTGCTTTAGAAGCATTGGTTTAGAGATGTGTCAAGAACTCAAATCCTGACCATGTGAAACAATGATTGCGCGCACTCACATGAGGAGGAAATAAGAATTCCCTACAATTGTCATCTTATTTGGATTTATTAGATTCTGAAAATACAGCTAATAATAGCGACTCTATATGGAATCTATGGCAGGGGATTCTAGTTGATATGGTGTTGTGGTAAGCTTCTATCATATAGAGCAAATAACGAATCTCAAATATGTATGTACTCTAAGAACGACTTAGAGAAGCGTGTGCTCAAGATGAATATAGAGTCAGAATAGTGATATTTATCTAATATATATAAATAGAGACAGTAAGACGGGATATGCGTATAAAGATCTCTTGGATTATTCTCACAATCTGTTATGGATTGAGGTCTTCTGTATTATAGAAATTCACACGTATGAGGTGCAGGGATTAGCGTCTTATGAAAGAAAAAATGGAAAGGATAATATATATGAGGCAACAGAGATTAGTTATTTCCCTTCTCTATTATTCATTTTTGAGAATCAGTAACTCTCTGCTCTTGTGTGGGCGAATCTGAAGACAAGAATTCATGAGAGATGGACTAGTAGGAGCATTGAATGTTGTAAGGGGTTGTGTATATAAGAATATAGGGTTTGAAAAGTAAACGTAACACCATAAGAGCTAAAGCTCAGAACTCCTTCTCTGCGTTTATTGTGAGTGACGCGACAGACCTCAGTGTGACAGCTTTATGTTAGATGGTGAGCAGCTGGGAACAAGTGTATACTTAAATTTAAATATTTAGGATATATGTCTTAGTGAAATGTCTTATACATACTTCAATTGATCTAACTATATTCAAGGGTTCATATTAAATATTACATACCCACTTAAAAACAGAAATTCTAAAATACAAAGAAAGTCAGAGAATTGTCATGAATGCAAGAGCTGTAGTACCGCGTCAAAACAATTTGCACTCAATCGGCACTCTTAACGCGTTGGTCAGATGGAGCCAGATTTACAACTTCTAGTGATAGTGGATTGTCAAAAGGTGTATTTAACTATTTAGGGATCCCAAGCATATAGTTAGAATTATACATTAGCACAAAAAGTTGCCGGATATGTCTTATTAGGGTCTCTAAACCCACATTTCGTTATACTAAAAAAGTTTGTTCTTTTTCAATTTACTACACTTAAAAAATCATTACATTTAACCTACAACATTAAATTCACTAAATCAGTTAATTCAAACTCCAGCTGCATTAAAACGTCATTCATTATATATAGGTTTGTTACCTATACTGATAGTTATAATATGTATTATTTATAAATTATGATAGTTAGTAGAGGTAACTATGGCTTAGGAATTAATTATTAAGAGATGTATCATTATAAATAGATCTAAAAATTATATAGTTGTGTTAAGATATGTGACAATATAACTTGTAGAGGACGTGTTATAAGGTGTGAAAAAAGGAAATGATAAAATTTAGAGGAACTGAAATGCAGTAATTAGAAGAGTTTTGTTTGGTGTGGAGTATTGGGTAAATGAGAGAATTAAATAAAAGTCTGAAATAAATGAAAGGTTAAAACGTTGAAGATATGAGATTTGAGTCACATTATATACGTATGATGGATAAGGTAATGGGATATGTTTATCAAAAACGGTTACCGAGTTATATATTATTATTAATATTATAAGAACTTCATGTATCGTGGTAAGTGTGTTGGGAATCAACAGTCAGCCGGATGGGAGACAGAAGAAAAAGTGGAATGAGTCAATAAAGGAATGCCTGTCTGGAAGAGTAAAATGTGAGTTTGGCAGAGGCGAGAATGTATATAAAAGTAGTGCATAACTAGGGTGAATATTTAGTAGTGGGTTATTATGTTATTGAGAGGTTAATGGTTGTTTAAGCCCATACGTGGGCCAAGGAATGAACCACGCAATGACGAGATGTCAAAGTGAGGGTTTACATTGACGAGACGCCATAGCAAGGGTCAATCGCGGTCGCGTGAAGCTCTAGAGTGGATTTTTTTGACCTGCGACGCAGTGTCCACAACTGTTCAACATACTCCATAACACAAATTAAAGTGTCCGTAGAACTAATGTTGACCCCTATGGAGCTTTCTTTTCCGTAATTAGCTTTTAAAAAATATAATGTACGTAAATCTACTAATCTATCTCAAGAAATCTACTGGATATGTGTATCGTATCCATTGCTCCAAGTCTTGCGGGAGCACTAAGATGAAGGGAGGGAGAGTTTGATGATTGAATCTAGATGATGATGATAATGTGAATTTAGATGATAAATATATATAAGTATAATATATATATATGTAAAAAATATTTTATATATAGGTATATAAGTAAGTTAGATCATATATTATCATTATATAGTATATTAAGTAGTGAAGTATAGGTATATTATAATAGATATAATTATAATAATAGGTAAATATGGTCACTTGATAATATATTACATATCTATAAATACTTTTTCATTTAGGATTTTATAATATTTATATATTATATTATATATTATTAATATATATATATATTTATAATAATATATTAATTATATATATAATATATATTTAGGGATGGGTGGGAGTTAGAGAAAGAAGGTAATTTTAAATAATTGAAATAAAGAAGTTACACTTAAAACAATTCTAGACTTAAATCATTTCACCACAGAAACTTTATTACCCAACGTTTATCGATGTTAACTCAAACTGTATCAATAATCCATCATGAAAGACAACTAACAAAATAATATAAATAACAATATTGGCTTAATTACTATTTAAATTTGTAGTGTTTTATATCCTGAGGATAGAATGACAGTTTGAGTTCATATCGAAAACGTTGAAATAGAAGAGTTTATTGATGATTGATATCATATTGTTAGTACTTCTTTTCATTATATAATTAGCCGATACTCGGTATAGTGAGGTAAAGTATATTTATACGTATATATATTATATATTATCACCACAGAGATATATAATAATATATATTAATAATTTATAATATTATAGTTTTATTAATTATATATCATATTATAATATAATTATATATATAATAATTTAATATATTATATTATATATATATATAATATAATATATTAATTATATTTATTAGTATATATATACTATTAATATGCAAGTTTTGTACTTGATACTATGTACTTGTACTTGTACTTGATACAATTGAGCTACTTAGTACTTTGTCTACTTAGTACATTTGATACAAATATACCTATGGTAACTTGTATGGAAAGGTGTTGAAGAGACAATTATTGAAATTGGTCTTGAGTTAGTTGTACTATGTACTATGAAAAAAATGTACTTGAACCCAACCCTTGAATAATATATATATATACTATAATATTTATATATATATATATTAATAATATAATAATATTTAATATATATATATAATATATATATAAATATATATATATAATATATAAATAATATATGATATATTATATAATCATCATATATTATATAATATATTATATATTATATAATATAATTAAATAAATATAATATATAATTATATTATTAATATATATTATAATCATAATTTATATATAAAAATATTATAATATATCATCTATAAATAATAAATTTTTGCATAGCTTGAGCATTCGCAAAAATTGATACATTATACAATAAGCTCCTCAAAAAGGAGTTTTAACTCTGGAACCAGGAACCATAAGGAGTGCATAATCATTCTTTTGGTGCTATGTAATGTTGAAAAAGTAATGAATTTTTTGCACCCCAACATTACTGTGGTCCAATGTGTTTCTTAGACCATCAGAGGAATGTGATATTATAAAGGTAAGAAATGCGATGGGGAACAGCGGGCATTTACATACCATACAAAGACTATGCTTCGGTTTACATTGTTGAGACCTCTGACATCCCCAGGAGAGTCGCACATCATAAGTATGTACCGAACACTGGTAATGCTAATTCTTTTTTTAAACCACCACAGCTTGAATTGCAATCATAGGATATAATTTGACAGCTAAAAATTAATTCTTAAAATGGAAGAAAATTCTTAGAATAGATATTTATTAAAAATATAAACATTAATATCAATTAAAATTTGTCAATCGATAATTTTGTTAACAATGTAATTTAGGTAACACCGGTTTTTTTTTTATTTTTTTTTTTTTTTTTTTTTTTTTTTTTTTTTTTTTTTTTTTTTTTATATCATACTTTTTTTTCACACAATTAGACATGAAAATGCGTGACTCAAGTCAACTTTTTTTGGAGCCATTATCAACTTCTCCACATTTTTATTTTCTGCTTTAGATTGAAGTATTGATGAAACCTCCAAAAGTTAGCAATTTTAATATTAAAGTTTATTGTCTATTTTTATTATTGTGTATATATATATATATATATATATAATATATATATATATATATATTCATTATATTTATATATACATATATTATTATATTAAAAACTATATAATTATATATATAAATAGTATATAATATATATATATATATATAGCACGTATAATATATATATATATAATATACTATATTAATATATATATATTATATACTATATATTATTTTCTTCGTTTTATGTATTCGAAATTTTATTTTGTTAATCAATTTTGTGATAAAAATAAATAAGCCTCCGTGCATAAACTCACCACACCATCAACTTCCTCTTTCACTTCCTAATCTCCTCCTCCTCCTCTGCACCTCCTCCTTTTTCCTCTCTCTCTCTCTCTTCCAACCTCCCACCGTCCAACAAATTTTACTGTTCACATCACATTTTTTCCTTTTCATTTTTACTCATATATATATATAAAGAGAACGATATATACTAAAAGAATTACATAAAACTTTATAAACGATTAGAATCGATTAATCACTATCCGATAAACCCACAATAATTATTATACGTTCACACCCAAAATATCGAATAGGTTCATAGTAATATAATATATTATACTACTATATATATATATATATTACTAATATACAAACCTTTAATTATATAAAATATTTATCAAAATCCTATAAAATTAATACACCTATTTATAAAAATACATAAAAATAAATATAAGTATATATTATATATTAATAATATCAATAAATTATAATATAATATATATATACTATTATATATTACAGAGTGATCGAGAAGTCGCGCACATCAAAATATTGAGTCTGTGAAATTTAAGGTAAACGATTAGGTTGTATCTAGCAACCGCTAGATCAGCACCACAGGTTTACCTGCAAACACACGTAAACGTCATTGTGACTTGACGGTGGCTCCATCACGTCCTCAGTAGCGCTAGAGTTCTTTTGGAACGGGTGAGTTATGCTTTTCCAAGAGCAACGAGTGCTTATTTCTTGAACATTATTTAGCTTGTCGTTCATATTCACGTGTTAAGGATGCAGCAGTGCCTAAAAATTCGACAATAACGAGATTAATCGCCCGTTTCCGGGAAAACGGTTCTGTTGCTGACAGGAAGAGAGTCGGCAGACCTACCATTTTGAATACGGCTAAACTGGCGGAGGTTCGGAAAGTGATGCTGCGTTCGCCTACAAAGAGCCTGCGGAGACTTTCAGTAAACTTCCAGTTGTCATATGAAGTGCCCATAACGCGATGAAGATGTTAAAATTTCGTGCATATCATGGTATGCGCTGTCTTTCCAAGCAGAAAATGTGAGTCACTACAAGATAGAAGAGCAACAAGCGCGATGGCCTACTGAAAGGTTGGTTTCGCTCATGTTGTTGACAATCAGCAGATTAGAGAGCATGACGTGTCTTCTTTCCGTGATTAAGGCAGTGGTTTCATCTCAGTGATACGATGACACAGCAAGCACACGGAAAAATAAGGTCTACCGAAAAGAATCCCAAACATGCTTTTTATCACAAAACGTGCATATGAACGACAAGCTAATGCCTGTTAGCAGAAAATAAGAGCACTCGTTGCTTTCGAGAAAACAGCATCTCACCCGTCAAAAAGAGCCTCCTAACGCTACTGAGAGACGTCATGGAGCACAGCCAATCACAAATTGACGTTCTACGTGTGTTGAGTTAATACGTCGGTGCTATGAACTATGAGGTTGCAAATAGATAAGAGCTAATCGGTCATAAACCATTAAATTCACCAGACTTCGCGCCTATACCATTCGCATCGATTGTAGCGACTTCTTCGATCACCTGTGTAAAAAAATACAGTCACAATATAAACAGTATTAAACTACACACCTTAACTAAACCTATACACTTATACTCCTATATATATATATATATAAATATCACTATACTATCAATATATACCAATATACTATACACCTCATATCCACAAAAATTATCTATATATACCATATATATATAGTTTGTTAGATCCATTGTGTAATATAGAATATATATATACCTACTAACTATTACGGAAAGGTAAAGAAAACTCTGCACCATCTGGATCGAAGCCAACCCGCAATGCACTGCGAGCTGGAGAACGTTACTCTAAGATCTCTACCACTGGGCCATCCTCTAACCCAAAGAGAGGCAAGCTTTTTCTATACCTTACCCTAATAGTCTCTTAGTTTACCCTTATTCATTTGTTTTTCCGTTTCACAATTAAGCATTAATATCATATATATATATATATATAGTAATATTATATTATACTTATTATATATATATATATATATATATATTATATTATAATATATTATTATACTACGTATATATATATATATATATATATATATATATATATTTAAATAAATAATTATAAATAATAATAATAATAAATAATAATAATAAAAATAATAAAAATAATTATCATATAATATAATAATAATAATGAATAATAATAATAATAATAATAATAATAATAATAATAATAATAATAATAATAATAATAATAATAATAATAATAATAATAATAATAATAATAATAATAATAATAATAACAATAATAATAATAATAATAATTTAACGGATCTATCTATATATCTATCTATCTATCTATCTATCTATCTATCTATCTATCGATCTATCTATCTATCTATCTATCGGCTCGTCTTCTACATTCCTCGCCTCTAATCAACACTATAAGAAAAGGAGATAATGCAGCATAAATATTAATATATCGGTTTCTTTATGTCGTTCCAGTGTCAAATTTTATTTGCCCCTTTTTTATCAAGAAAATTGGATTTCAAAGATAAAATTTTGTTCGTAAGTAC
>JABUQX010056009.1:55000-56054 GCA_015478945.1 Trachelipus rathkii
ACAAATCTTAGTATATATGCAATCCAGGTAACAACGGTATCACTTTCAGATCTAGGCAAACATAACATGAATATTACTTACTTTGAATCTTGCTCAGTACAAGTTTCATATTTTTAAATGGCACCTTCATCTAAGCGTAATAAAGTGCAAAGATTAAAAGATGCTTACCTCCAGAATGAAGTAGGACTACTTTCAAATTAAGCTTCGAAGAATCTATGAAAATACGCCATTGTTTAGGATCGTGCATGTGTCCTAAAGTTTACAATAAAGAATTCACATCATAGTAGCAAACTAGTTCCTCATAAGAGAAGAAAGGTTCAAATTAGGACGGCGTACCACGGAAAACACTTACACAAGTTAAAACAAGTTAAAAGATTCCACCCTTTCAATCTTAATGTCAATAATTTCCGCTTGATTTTCTTTTATCAATTTAGATCAACGAACATATTTTCAACCAAAAAAATCTTTATTTTCTCTTTTTCTTTTTTCATCTTCTGATATGTTTGCGCAAGGTTCGGCATTAGTATTTAATATTGTATTTAGTCTTAGCTGTTATTCCTGATATTTATGTTTTGCAAAAATAAAACTCTGTTTAATTTTTGAAAATAAAATCGCAAATAACATCTGATAAGATCCATTAGGTCAACCAGTCAACAGCGTAACGCCTGAAGAATATCAGATATGAGGAGTCCAGAATTTGATCGGGTCCCATAATTTATATCCAAAATACAATTCATGCAACTTTTTTACCAATGGGGTTATATTTTTCTGTGACTTTAAAGGGCATTGCCAGTATGTAATTGAAACATCATATTTGAATAAACATTTTATAAATGTATACTAATGTATATGCACATACTCTAGGTTTACAGAGATAGTATTGAAACGAAAATAGATAAGAAAAATAGTTTTCAAGTTCTGGCTTATTCCATCATACATGTTCAAACACATTCTTTCTTGCATGCTACGCTTATCAAGAGACGCTATCTGAGGATATAGAAATGGCAGGCGAATTTACCAGCTGTATCTTGAGAAAAAATAATTCATTCAAATT
>JABUQX010056010.1:0-12500 GCA_015478945.1 Trachelipus rathkii
CAAAAAAAAAACACACAAAAGGAACGCGACCGAGGAGGAGCAACAAATCCTGGTGGTAAGGAATAGTCGTACCAACAGAGATTTGGGTTGTACGACCTGTTTTTGGTGGAGGGGCTTTGCCATGAATCGAAGTAAGTATAAGTTCAACAGCAAGTCCATCTTATTGTGGCAGAACTTTGTGGTCGGTTGGAAGAGCAACCCTAATATCTATGTTTAGGAATGGACGCGCAATCAGCAGCTGCAAGCAATCAGGATTTAGAAAGGGGTTTTTAGAATATGGGAATATGTTTACATGGAGCCGTGTAAGCATTGATACACTCGGAAAAGGTGTACTTTTGTAAAAGAAGTTTAGAGTTGTGATTTGAAAGAAGATGTTACGGAGGTCTGGCGCTAGAGACTTTGTCAGTGAGCAAGCTCAGGGTTGGTAATGTTTGGAAAACTGGACAATTTGGGATAAAATGGAGAACCTCTGGGTCCCGCCTTTCGTGCCACCAACAGATTTTGAATGCTTGGAGCGCTTGCGTTGTTTGCCTTGAACGGGTTTCCATTCATTTCTCTCGGAAGCGCAAAACATTAGGAGAGAGAGAGTGGTGGTCTCTCAAGGCTCCATGTTTGGGAACTATTATCCGTTTCATCCTCTAAAGCATATCTTTAGGGAGTGCTGAGGTAGAAAATTCGGAAGAGGAGTTAAAGGAGGATTCAGAAGAGCTGGAATAATCCAGCAAGCTATCAGAGATTTGATTGGTGGGTTTTTTAATAGTGTGTTATGGTTTGTGTGTGGTACGGAGGATGTCACTGCTTTTTCTCAGGAATAGACTTACGATCGAGGGTCTCTTCTGAGTTCGCATTTTTTACATTGGGGGTTCAGTGTGCCTTTGCTTTAGGCAATTCGGATGTTTTGTATTATTAGCAATAATTTTAGCTTGATGACTAATCTTTTCTTTGTGTTTAGGAATATCTTTTTCAGGAAATTGAGTAACGAATTAACGATGGGAGAAAGATTAGGGGACATGGATTCAGGCCTCTTATGTGAGTTTGACAAACTCATCGGGAGGGTTTAGGATAGAATGTCTTGGCAGGAAATGCCGTTTCCAAGCTTTGGTTTGATGAACAACTTGGGTTTCCATTGTTGGTTGGTTGGAAATAGTATACGCGGAGTAGGGTTTGTTGATTAAAGTGAAGTAATTTTTATATTTACCTTTTTTGTAGAATTAATATCCAACATTTATAGTCACAGATTTTATGTTTTTAAAGTTAATATATTTTATTTTTATAACATTTTCATTAATTTTTTTATTTTCTTTTGTCTTTTTTTAATCTTTTATTCCTTTGGGTTGTTGTATATTCTATAATACTTGTTTAATAATGTTATTGTCTTATGTATCTGTTAATCTTTTTTTACTTTTGTTATAAAATTATAACAAATATTTTATATATATTATGAAAATTTCTTTTCCATAGTTTACATCTGTATATAATTACTAAAGGAGAAAGAATTATTAAATGAAATTAAGGCATGAAACAAGGCAGAACGAAAAAGGAAATGAAACAATTTATAATAATGGGAAAGAAATTCTTGTGGAAGTAAACTTTCAATTCTCTTTGTGTTAGTAGTAGACCTCATTTGTTTCTAAATGGATGTCTTTTTTGGCTTAGGGATGGTTTTCATATTTTCACACCACATAAGGTTCGAGCTTTGAATCTTTTGTACTTTGCGTTTGTGTGAATATAAACATCGTGTGGTAGATCACGTCAGTTCAGCATTAAAACTATATCTTAAAGAATTCTGTAATTTATTAGTTTGCTGCAAGATATTTACACGCCAGTTCCAATAGTCATACACTATTAAACTATCCACCAAGGAACATTCTTTTGTATGTACAAAAACCATTTCCCTCAAACTAACCACACAGAAAATGACCTTAGTCAAAATTTTAGTCTCTCTCTCTCTCTCTCTCTCTCTCTCTCTCTCTCTCTCTCTCTCTCTCTCTCTCTCTCTCTCTCTCTCTCTCTCTCTCTCTCTCTCTCTCTCTCTCTCCTCTCTTTCTCTCTTTTCAAAAGTCATCTCTCTGATAACGTCGTCTAGGACTAATTTGTTATTTAACCTAACTAATATGGAACATGAATTTATGATACAGTGTATTTTTATATGTTAATAATGTTATTCATATTAAAAAAAAAAATTATCATTGCTATCTCGGTGCAGCTTGGGCTTAAATTTGCTAATGTTAGTAAAAGGAAATTCGTTGTATATTCTTGTGTTAAAATATATTTTTAATAATAATCTCATGTCAATTATATTATATATATAATACTATATATATATATATATATATAATATATATATATTATTATATATATATATATATATATATAATATAATATAATATATATATATATATATATATATATATTTTATATATTAAAATAAATTGATGAGGTTTCAAAAGAAAGGTGTTTGAAATTATATAAGGAGGAGGAAAGGAAGACTAAAAGTTGCATACCTAGGAGGAAAATAAACAGTTTAGAAGGAGGATGAATGAGGACTTACAAAAGAATAGTAAGCTGTTTTGGATGGAAGCGCAAAAGGTTAAGAATGAAAGTAAAGGGAATCTGTATAGAATAATGAATAGAGATGGTGCTTTCGTGACTGATGAAAGAGATGTGAGAAGAATGTGGAGAGAGCACTTCGAAAATCTGCATAACATTGTCAGTAATTAAGAGGTTATAGTGAATGTGTGTGGATTTGACGGTACAAGAAGAAATAAGTATTTTGGAATGAGGTAATTAGTAAGGTTGAGGTAATGGGTAGAGTGAGAAAGATGAAGAATGGTAAATCTGCAGGCATAGATGAAATTACTGGTGAAATAATCAAGAATGGAGGCGGGATGGTGATTGAACCGATTTGGAAGTTGTGTAACAAAGCGCTTATAGAGGATATAGTTCCGAAGAATTGGAGAAGAGCAGCAATAGAACCATTATATAAGGCTAAGAGGGAGATAGGGAACTGTAGAAACTATAGGGAATTAGTATATTGAGTGTTGGAGGAAGATATATAGTGGTACTTTGCCGAAAGAGTAGGTCCAGTGACTGAAGAATTGATCGGTGAAGAACAAGATGCATTTAGAATTGGTAGAGGATATGTGGGTCAAATTTTTACATTGAAACAAATGATAGATAAAATTAAAGAGAAGAAGAATAAATTGTATTTATGTTTTATGAATTTGCAACAGGCGTATGACAGGATTAATAGGGAAGCTCTGTTGAAGGTATTACTGATATATGGTGTTGGTGATAGGCTTCTGAATAAAATCAAAAGTATGTATGACGATAGTGAAGAGTGTGTAAGAATAAATTGAGTTGTAAGTGGTTGGTTTAATATTAATTTCGAATTAAAGCAGGGATGTGTTATGTCTACCTGGTTATTTAATTTGTATATGGATGAAGTTGTGAAAGAATTAGAGGTAGGGGTGGCAGGGGAAGGTGTTAGAATGTTGGAGAATGAGAGAGAGTGGAGGGTGCCCTACTTATTATATACGGATGATTTGGGTTTGTCTGGCCAATCTGAAGAGAGTTTGAGAGGATGGGTTGAGGGGTTTGTCAGGGTGTGTAAAAAGAGGGGTTTGGAAGTAAATGTAGATAAGAGTATGGTTATGGTAGTGATGATGAGAGTCCGCGGTGTGAAGTCATGTTAGATGGTGAGCAACTAGAACAAATATCTGAGTTCAAATATTTAGGGTATATGTTGGATGAAAAGGGAACTGATGATGCAGAGTGTAGTAGGAAAGTTGTGAATGGTAGGAAGGTGGCTTATGCAATTAAATCGTTGGTGGATGTGAAGGGACTAAGTTCTGAGTGCGCAAGTGTTTGGCATGGTGGTATGTTGCTACATATGTTAATGTATAGTAGTGAAACTGTAGTCTGGTATAAGAGGTATAGACCTAAGGTATAATGTGCTCAGATGGACAATCTTAGGGGCGTGTTAGTATGAGAAGAGTTGATAAAATGATGAATGAACGCATTAGGGAGCTGTTTGGTGTGAAGAAAGACGCAAATGAGAGAATAAACGAGAGTACATTGAGATGGTTTGGTCATGTGGAAAGAATGGGTGATAATCAGTTGGTTAAGCGAATGTATAGTGGTGAGTGTGCTTTGAATCGACATGCTGGGAGACCGAAGGAAAAGTGGATTGAGTCAGTAAATGACGCCTGAAGGAAAGGAATGTAAGTTTGGCAGTGGCTAGAAGAAAGGTGCATAATAGGAGTGAACAGCGGGGTTTTGAGAAGTGGTTTGGCTGTGGACTTAGCCCAGGGGATAAACCCAACATTAGTGAGATGCCACAGTGAAGTTCCGTCGCAGTATCGTGAAACCCTAGGGTGGATTTTTCTAACTGCGGCGAGTTCTTGCTTAAGGGTATAAAAGGGACGGTAAAAGGGGCTTTCTTTTCGACTTGCGTCATGTTATTCTACTACTTTTCTGTTGCGGTGTAGGATAGGCACCTCAACCCCAATCTGGGAATTGGAGGTAGACGAAGATAATATATAATATATAGTATTAATATAATACTATATATAATATATATTATATATATTAATATATATATATAATTATATATATATATATATAATATATATATATATATATATAATATATATATATATATATATATAATATAATATATATATATATAATATATATATATATATTATATAATATATAGGGCCCTGGTTCGTAATATACCCCCCTTCGATATTTAATCGATAATAATATCGATATTTTTATTTATAAAATTAAAACATTGTCGATTTTTTTTTTAAATTTTTTGATAAAATGTGAAGTAACTTTACTATATTTTTTATTTTTTCAAATATCTATTTGGAAAATTTTATTTTAATAAATAAAAGTATATTTCATTAACTTTATTAAAAAAAACATAAGGTTAAAATTAAAGTCTCATATATATTTATTTTGGTGGCTGAAATTTAACAATATCACAAAGAATTTGTTCAAATAAATCTTCATCTTTGTTTTGTTTCCTCCACATGAATTCAAACAAATAGCTACCAAGTAAATTTCTAGCTGTTCCACATTCCTTTTTATTTCGTTGTTTCGCCTGAAACCATAATGATTCAATCTTCTGTGTATGAGCTCCATTCCCAGGGTTGACAAAGTTTGTAGAATGGCTAACAGGGATATGTGGATATTTCATTTTTGGAATCTTGTCGATATCCTTATATGCAGCCCAAGAGTCAGATATTATTAATGTTTCTGCTTTGATATGTTTCTCAATTTCTTTTAGCAGAGCTTTTAATAATTTTTTTTAAAAAATAAAAAAATATAGTAACGTTGCTTTACATTTTATCAAAAAATTATATAAATAAATCGATAATGTTTAAATTTTATCAATAAAAATATCGATATTATTATCGATAAGAATATCGAAGGGGGGGTTATTACGAACCAGGCCCTATATATATATGACCTTTATTAAACCTGGGAGCAATAAAAAAATTTACATTTGTAAAGTTGGTAAAACTAAGAAATACATTTTATGATCCAAATGAAAAATCAGAAATAAGAAATTTTATTTATTTTAAATTAAATTTGTGAAGTTTCATAAAGTCGATTTTGTGTACTTTTTATTATGTTTTAAACGAGATTTTTTTCATTTTCAAAATTATTTTATCTTGTAGTTAAATTATTTTTCATTAGATATTTATTGAGTTACGTAAAAACTAAAGCAATACCATAGACTAAATGCACGACAGGGTGGCGTGTATGCATGGTAGACCGCTCGCTGAAGCGCTTGGGCCAAATGAGCGCTGAGCGCGAGTGCTGCTGTGTAACAACTTACTCGCGATGGGCGCGAGTCAATCGTGCTTGTAATCAGAAAAAAGATAATGAGATTCAAAATGATCTAAGAAATGAAAGGTGAAAAGGGTTTCAAATATCTTAGGTAGGGTACAAGTGAGAGCTTTAGGTCGATAGTTACAGGATCAGAATGGATACCTTTCTTAGGAATAAGTTGGACATAAGCGCACTTTCAACAATGAGGGAAAGTACTAATATCAAGGTATGGGGAATAAGTTGAACGAGAAGTGGTGCCAATTCAGAGGGAGACTCCCTCAAAACTCTGAGAGAAATACCATCCGGATCTCTCTCCTTTCTAACGTGCGTAGATTTCAGGAGCCCATGCACACGATCAAACGGAACAACAAGTAAAGGCATGGGACACCTGAGATGAGAATGAGAAAGATGAGGTTTGCAAGAGTTATTCATGGCTGAATTAGAGGAAGAAGTAGTCTAAAGAGATTGGCCTTTTCGGCTGGATATTTAGCAACAGAACTATCAGAGCGAATAAGCGGAAGAAAGGCAAATTTACAGTTGTTAGAGATGTTTCTAGCAAGAGACCAGAAATATTTATCAGTATGAGAACCAATGAGGACAGCGCACTTTCGATTTATGAAAGTCCACTTTGTTGGTCGAATAGCATCCCTGCGGTGATTCCGAGCCGAATGAAAATTAGCGTGAGTAATATGATAGGAGAAAGAGAATTTTTCCACTCCCTATAGGAATTGTCTCTGTCCTAAACGGACCGAGAACAAGCACGATCGAACCACAAATTTTGAGAAGAGGAAGATTTAGTCGAAGAAGAAATGAACCTGCTCATCCCATCAAAGATTACAGTTTCCGCCTTATCTGCTGAAGCCGAAGCGATTTTAGAGTTAAAGCAGTCATTGTAGTTATAGCTGGAGTAGAAGCGACGCAAAGCCCACCAATCGTTCCAATTAAAGTTCAAGAAAATACGTCTAGGGTAGGATGGAGATGTTGGAGAGAAAATACTATAATTAAGAAATATAAGGTTGTGGTCATATTTAACGATAGGAGCAAAAGTGGTGTATTTATAGAGAGAAGGACTAGTGATGTAACAAGTGGTGAAACAATAAGAAGAATTGGTTAGGACGATTCGGAATGTATATAGGTTTCTTAATAAATTGCTCCAGATCATTGAGAATGCTGAATAATTCGGCCTCCTCCCCTCCTGGGTTGGTATGAGAGGGCCACTACCATTCAGTGTTGTGTACATTAAAATCCCTTAGATAGAGAACCTCAGAATTTAGATGAGAAGATATAACAGTCTCGTGAGAAGTAGTAAGATAATCAAGAAAAGGTTTGAAAATCTGTTCTGTTAGGAGAACAGTAGCAGAAGCATAAGATTTTTGTAGTAGATGAAAGAAAGACTTTAAGCCATAGATAACAGATTAGAGATTTTTGATACGTGTAACAGGAGAATCAATGTTTACACAGGCTCATACTCGACCCTTCAGACGGAAATTATGAAATAAATTATATTTGGTGATATTAACGAGATAGAGGATGATTCTTAGCTATCTGGGTCTCAAAAAAGGGCAAATGGTTAGGGTTGGAGAGGCGGTATTCCACGGATTCAAAGTTAGAGTGTAAACCACGGATGTTGGTAAAGTCAATAGTTAGCCCACGCCTGCTACAATCTGCCATTTCACACACACAGCAACAACAAGAAACAAACAAACATACAAAAGCACAAGGTTAAATTAGAGATAAATTTATTCAAACACTAAAACCAAAATTTATTAGTTCAAGTACTAAAATTGATTAAAAATCAAATTTTAAACAATGTAAAATTAAATTTACACATAAATAACCCTATCCCCTCTCGGGTAAACATTATTAACTTTGATAAAAAAAATATATCAAACGCGACCAAATTTTAGTTAAAAAAAAAAAATTAGAAATCTGACCTTAATTTATTAACCTACGAATATAATAACTTAAAATAAAAAAAAAAAGTAAAACGTGGACTTATCTTTTAAAGCACCGTAAAACCTTACTAAAAGGAAAAAATTTGTTCTATGTAGTATGATTTAATAAAGGACTTGATTAAAACAAAAAATTATTGAATAACACACACACATCCTCACACGTAATCTCACAGGCACACACACCTACACACAAGCACACTTTCACTAAACACAACACTACATTGAGTTAACGTTGATAGTCTCCATTGGTAGAGAACCGGTTGAATAATCGTCGATCGAATCAACTCATGCAAATGGCAGTGTATGCTTCTCTAATGCTTTGTCCGAAGCATGTGCTGAAAATGCTGAAGTTGTCTGAAATATTTTGAAGAAGGAGAAGATGAGAAATAAAAACTAATGGAAATGTAGGTTCAGACAGAGGTAGATTGTTTGAATGGTTCCTCCATTGTTAATGATGCTGATGGAACAGGAGAACCAAAGAAAGGACAAAAAGAAGAAGGTAGAAGAGGGAGAGGTTGAAAAAACTTGTGCTAATCAGTTTGATGATGCAGATTCTTCGAGGATCAGATCATGGATGAAGAGGAAAAGGTTCCTAAGAAGAAGAAGAATATAAGGAAGTCAAGGACTAAGGAAGAAATCTGAAATATATTTAGATAATATTATTATTTTTATATTATTATTATTATTATTATTATTATTATTATTATTATTATTATTATTATTATTATTATTATTATTATTATTATTATTATTATTATTATTATTATTATTATTATTATTATTATTATTATTATTATTATTATCTTGCCCGTGAGCGGTGACCTGGAAAAAAAATTAAAATAAAATTCAATCAGAGAGCACAATTAACATAACCTCACTTCACGAAACCATATATATATATATATATATATATTATATATATATATATATATATATATATATAATTATAATAATAATATATATATATATATATATATAATATATATATAATATGATATTATATATATATATATATATATATATATATATATATATATATATATATAGTATATATATATATAATATAATATATATAATATATATAGTTATATATATATATATATATATATATATTATATATAATACATGGAACGATGTTCGGGTCGACGCTTGGCAGTTCGTGATCAGTTAGGTGAGAGGTGTACGTTGGATTAGTATAATATGATTATATATATATATAACTATATATATATTATATATATATATATATATATATATATATATATATTAAGATTGGGTTTCAGAGTTTTCTATTACGTGTTCATAGAAAATCATTAAAATATTTTTCCTGTTTTCCTTTGAAGATTGAAATAACAAAATATAATTTAAATTTAATTTGCGATTTTATCTAGTTAAAGAGTGAGCTTGATTGATTCTTTTGATATATTAGAGATTTATTCAGTTCTTTTTTATTAAGTTTCCTTTTTATGAAAATAATTTTTGAATATCGTCATTTATTTTATCGTGGCGCTTTTTCGCAAAGTTTCCAAAGCAGAGCTCCGGAATCGGATGAATCGGACTCTGGTTCCGGTACTGATTCCGATCACTTTAAATCATGCTACTCTGGTTCCGGTTACAATTCTGACTCCTATATATAATGTGACACTGGTTCCGGTTAAAATTCCGATCTTTTACAATTTACTGATTATGAGATTCTAGACCGGTTCCGCAACTCTTTTAAAAAGTCTTTAAAGTTTGGAATGAGGCAATATTTAAATGAAATATTCTTCAATAATCGACTACTTTGTTGGAAAATTTTACCCAAACTTTTCTCTAATGCTGAAGAGGATGATCGATGAGAAAGCCTCATAAACTCCTTATAACACACGCATTAACATCTATAAAACTTCGAAAATTCTGACACACAAGCGAGACTTATTGCCACACCTTCGCATAATATTATACTATAAATGAGATCTTAATATTCAAAATGCTCTTGAAATTATATATATATATATACATATATATATATATATATAATATAGTTACGTTAATTTTTTATGGTGTTATGTTAGTTACTTTATTAATGTTAAATACCAGTATTATAGTGAATTATATATATATCTTTGTTAATGTCGAAATTATTTTAAAAAAAAGTGTTAAAAGATGTGTTTAATATTGTGTATGGGTTATGTAATATTATATATTCATATATATAAGTTTCATATAGAATATGAGATGATGTCTTGTGACAAGTCTACTCATATATTTCACACGGCGAGAACATCCTGTGAGCATCCGCAATTCAACATATATTGATTGAACTCTTTGTATTCAGCAGAAATCCGCATTAAAAATGTGAGACTCAGAATCTTTTACTGCTTATCCGCAAGCCAAATTTTACTTTGCGAGAAAACTATGACATACCGCAGTAAAATCTGACTCTATGACTATTCCAAATAGATATCGAAAATAGACTACAATCTCGCGATATGGATAGAGGGTGGGCGGGACCGACGCACCTTATGTATTGGTGTTGTGACATATTATTGATTTACTGCTATTGTAGCGGGATAGAGTAATGATAAATAGTACAGTTAGCAATTTTATAGTATAAATAAAATTTGTACATGATATTTAATCAGTTTCTATATAAATCATGGATGGTCAGTAGGGAGGCGGGATGGTGGTTGGATGATGGTTTGTTTGTGAAGAAATGGTTTTGATATTTAATGTTCCTATGATCAGATGTTTTTAGTTTAGGTTTACAGAGTTTAAAACTTTACTTTGTCCACTACAAGTCAAAAGATTGCAGTATCATTATTTTGAATTTTATTGTTAAGGTTATGCTAAATTATTTTTAAATGTTATTAAATATAATAAATAACTTATAAATGTTAATAGGGATTAAAGGGGATCACAGGGATGCAAGATGTGAGTATTTGACTACATATCTAAGAAAAAAAAAGTAAGTAATGTTTTATATTGTAGACACTTAGTTAGTTTACTTTATTACTCTTATGAATAAAGTTTGGCCTTTGTTAATGTTATTAGTACATTTATAATTACTTATGTTTAAGAATGTGATCTAAGATTTGTCGTTGTAATAATTATTAATTACTTAATTCTAGAAATTAGTTAATTAGAATTAATATTTGAACTTTATTAAGGGGGAAAATAACATTTAGTTTAACGTTTAATGACATTATACTTCAGCTGGTGCTGTATATAGAATATTATACACTAAGTGATTTTAAATATGGTAAATATATATGTGTTTAAAATAAATTCTTAGCATTGGTAATATTATCACTAATATTTGTCTTTATGTTATGAATGATATAAAGCTAGGAAACAAAGTGACGAGCAAGGGACGAACTATGTAATGCAAGTGAATAAGTTACTATTTAACTGAGTTAGTGATTATAAGTATGGAACTTTGGATTAATTTAGCAAGAAAGCAAGTACATCCTTTGCGTTAAAAAATACATGGTATTTATGTACAATTTATGAATATATATATTATATATATATATCATAGTATCCCTACTGGTACTGACAAAGTGTAATAAGCTTTTGTATCTACATTCTTGGAATATAATCATTTGATTAATGATATCAAATACATATTATATGATTTTATTTCTTTAGTTAATCATAACCACATAAGACTAATATTATATGTGAATTCAGGATATTCACAGTTGTCTTGTTCTTAGTAAATACACATATAGATCATAGGTCGATAGGAGGGTGGCGGATGGGTGAGAGCTATAGTAATATTGAGTGAATTTGAAGTTTCCAATTGGGGAATGCCTTCCATTTATTTTAGAAATATTAAATTGAAAAATTTGAAATAAAATTGTAACCTTCAAACAATTTTATTTTATCATAGATTACATAGAATTTCGAAAATCTTTCTATTTACTTTTGTTCAATAATATAAATCGTGACGGGATATGGTGGTTGGATGGTGGGTTGATTATTTAGGTTAGGTTTGTATTTATGTTCATCGTTAGTTTTACAGAGAGTGAGCGAGTAATATATATACTTAATCACACTATTGATTGTCTTTATCACCATTAGGTAATTATAATGATGGTTAGATAATGATTATGACTAAATTTTTTGTAAATATTAACTATGTTAAATTTATAACATGTTCTAGTGGCAAAAGTGGTAGATTATAATTGTTATGAAACACGAATAGTAGAGTGAATGGATTATTAAATTTTTCTTTAGGCATTATGTTAACAACTAAAATAATCTGCTTCTAATTCTATTGATGATTTATGATTAATGTTATGAAATGAAGCGTGAGGTTCAAGCAAACCGTATTTTAAACCCAAGCGATGTTCGTCAAAGATAAAATTCTTAGTTCTAGAAAATCTTTATATTCGGCTAACTTATTAAGTATATAGGAGGAATAAACTTTGTTTTACAGTATTGATAACTTATTCGCTGGTCTGTTGATATTACACTAGGTTTATTAGGTATAATTATGTGATTAAATATAATCATCAATGTTAATTCTTAAAAATTACACATTTGTTATGTTAGATGTTCATTATATGCTCATAATCTATATAGAGAGATGTGAGATTATTTATGTTTTTATTCGTTTTTGGATAATTTATATGTTCTAGTTATATACTTTTTATTTGTACTGATAGATAGAGCTGAATTGTGTAATTTTAATAGAGTTTTATAACTGTAATT
>JABUQX010056010.1:17500-37500 GCA_015478945.1 Trachelipus rathkii
AATACACTTTATTTTTCTTATCTATTTAAAAACAGATAAGTTTTTATATTTATTATTACCTTATCATTATATTAACGGATAATTACTTATACGAATCCACGTATATATTTACAAAATATTAGTTATTACATACATTTATTTTAATAACCTCCTGTTCCATATATTACCAGTACGTGGTGGAGTAACTGGTAGAAGTGTAAGAACTGAATAGGGTGAGATAAAGCACCTCTACATCTATAATTACCTTACTATTTCGCTATATTAAACATGCATTTCTCGTATCATTATTATTTTAGGAGAATAACTACGATTAGCTCTTCCCTTTAAATATCCATGCGTTCTCACTATATAATAATTTATTCTACTATGTCAACCTAAATATAAATTTTATTTAACTTTAATATATTTTTATATTTTGTTATATTTATTGCCTATTATTTTAATGACATTAGAATTATTAAATATAATATATCTTGTAATTTTTAAATGCTTTTGTAATTAACCTAATTTCATTCAAATGAAACTTAAAACTTGATCTAGCATGCTTTCCTATATATATACATTAAAATAATTAGATGGCCATTTTTATCGATCACTAGGGAGTAAGGATCTAATATCTATGTTAATCTATTTGAGCGTACCATCACTAAACGTAATGAGTTCAGTTATCTACATATTATTAACGAGTAGACAGCAATTTTAGTAGAGCTTTATTATCGTTATACTGAGCTATAAGAGGCTATATTTGATAAATATTATTTGCGGTATTTTGTAAACTTTCATCCCAATTCTTCACTTAAGATGCATTATCCAATATGCTACTGCGTGAGGATGGCTTTATTTTTCTTCTGAGTTTGAGTTTAGATTATATTATGATATTTTAGGCTTATCTGCACTGTGATATTCTATATGATATATTTATCTATATAATTTATTAATACTATAGGCTTTTATAAAGACACATTGCGATGTCTGTATGGAATTTATTATTAGTGGAGGGAGAAGCTCTTTCTCTTAACCTACCTTATACTCCACTGTTATATATAATATAGCAGGTAACGAAGCTTCTGTTGAGTACTAGATAAATGTCTTATTCACAGTAGCTTGTCTTTATCTATTTAATATTTTAATTATTGGGTTAATTCTTTTTGAATAATTAGATAATATCCATGAGAATTTATTATTTACTATTCTTTTAATTTTTATTATATATTTATTTTTTTTTTGAGATAAAGACATAGTACTTAATTACTATTTTACATGGGTATCAGTAACTTTAGTCATTTTATATGCTTTCTCTCCCAGGATCCATAGATACGAATACTGTTAACAAATGTAAAATGATAGGGTAGCATTATTTAAATATAATTCTCTGATACATTACTACAAATGAAAATGGGAGAACAATATTATCAATGAAATACTGTAATATAATAAAATAAATTTTTTATTTATAAATATATAAAAATTCTTCACTGAAAGTGAAATGTAACATTTGTAAACTTTGATCATCTATTAGATGAGTTTAATTTTTATTATTATTTAATATTATTATTAATAATTATTTATTAATATATATTATTACCTATTTGTCACAGACAAATGAATAAGAGACAGGTTATGGTATTATTTATATTTTATAAGTCACGATTCTAGGTAGGGCATTCTCACTGTTACCACGTCATGAATATCATATCAAAAACAAGCCGTCATATAAATACAATTTAAAATCCCTCACTCATCCTCGGGTACTAATATTTTATGATCCATTTTATGTAAGATAAATTTTTAATCTTAATAAGAAATATATAGATGATATTAATTTTAATTTTAATTCACTTTATTTAAAACTATTTCACATTATAGTTTTATAATTTAATTGCAGATTATAATAGAGATAAAAATATATTTATATTTATATATATAATACATATAAGGATATTTAGTATCTATCTTATACTCAAAACATGCGTGAGATCATCGAAAAAGAGAAACATCATATACTTATTAAATTATAGTAATAATGCTCATATTTAATGTAAAAGGGCGAAAGATAATAATAACAGTTTCTTATTCAATATTCACTGGATGACTCGAGGTTTTATGATCGCCTATTATATTAATCCACTAATATTATTATGATCTAAATTAATAAATATATATATATATAAATCGTTTATTTCAATCATTGATTATTATGATATGATAATAAATTACTAAAGTGCTTCACCTATTTCAAAGATAAAAGATTAAAGATACTAATATTTGTAGTTTATTATTATATAATAATAACCTATATATAATTTTTATTTATATTTTAATTGCTCATTTTAACTTACTCTAAGCATAGATGTTCTTGAAGTACAACTGACAGAAGAGATTAATTAGTATGTACATTTTGTTGTCTGAACTTTCATTTTAGGTTGAAGTTAGTAAATGCGAAGTCGATGATGGCAACAATAGTGTGGAGGTATTCTTCACACCAACAATTCCTCATTGCAGCATGGCCTCCCTCATAGGTTTATCAATTAAACTACAACTTCTAAGAACTTTGCCTTCAAGGTACATGAAACTTGTGTTGCTATTTAAATTTAGATTTAATTTTATTAACTACACCCCTTAATTTAAAAGCTGTATGTGAATTGATTGAATTTTCTTTTTTTAGAATAATTTTACTTTTTGATGCTTCAAAATTAGATTTTTTGGGCTTATTAACTATTTCATTAATAGAATTTAATTAAAAGCAATTATTATTTTATAATAGTTATACTATATATACATATTATTTAGATAATATATATTTTTATTCATATAATTTAGAAAATATATATATATATATATATATATATATATTATTATTTTATATCTTCATTATGAATAATATTTTTTGATATATAAATATATTTTATTGTATATTTTTTTTTTATTTATTAATTTCGAAAATATCTTTACATATTCAAGAAATATTATTTTATATATATTCTATATATTTATAAATCTAGACTTAAAAAACTAAAATCTATTTTTATTTAATCTTCATTATATACTTAACTATATATATATATTAATATTATAATTAATATATATATATAATATACAGTAGTGAGAGTCCGGATAGATTGAGGAGTTACGGTATGTAGATCGGAATGGATAATAGAACTGGTATAGCACTTTGATACTTGAGATATCAGGATAATTGAGTGAGGTAATCGAGTAAGGTGAATGCGGAGAGCTTATTGAGTGCGTAAATGCAGGTGAAATGGAGAATCGTGCTGAGTTAGGCGAATTGATGGTGCGCCGAGATGCAAAAGTCCCTGAAGGAGATGCTAGTAAATGAGGAGAAACGCCTATATATAGGGGTATATAATAAAAACAACTCAGAATGAACAACCTTTAAATCCTCTTCTTCGATAATAATAATAATAATAAATAATTAAATATATACAAACAGTAACAAACTAAAAACATATAATCAGAATACAAATACACAGACGCCTTGTCTGTGTATGTGCGGTCGACTAGAGACCTTTACGGTATGTATCTGACCTCCAGGTGTTCGATTTATAAGGCCTAATCTACCACGCTCAGATTCTCGCAACAGGGTACTAAGCGCAATATTTTAACGTACTAGACCATCGGGGGCGACATCCCCTCTTAATATATATACATTCACTATAGAAGACTTAGATAATTTATACCCTACTGTATTATATTTAAAAAGCTTAACTCCAATATATATAGATATATATTCCAAGTTGATAAGCTACATATTACTACTCTAAATAGTCCTTCATATTTGAGAATAAGGTACTTGAGGGTCGCTCAATAATGTGCTAATACGATCACTTACATTATATTTATATCTTATTTATATTAATATTATTAATTTAACTTATTACAAAATAAAAACAGCTTTCTATAATTATAACCAATGATGTATATATCTATAAAGCTTAACTATCACACACGCGATAGTATAGATAAATCCGACATGGGAATCTAGCCCTATTATGAAAAGGTGTAGAATCCTAGTATAAAGTAGAGGGGGATCATCACCTACCGAAGGGGTGTTAAAGCGGGCATTAACGTACCTCCGGGTAGAGTATATATGAGCTTATATCACAGCCTCTATATATGAGGTAGTCATGAATCCGCTAATAAAACCCTGATACTATTACACTAAGGGCAGTTATAAATACGACATATTATTATACGTCAGACGCTACTATAGAGAATAGGTGAGCCACGAATACGTACCCCTACTACACTATATTAATATACATCCTTAATGATTAAATAACTTGAAATTTATATACTCTTGATATATTCGATGATTAATACCCTAATATCATATAGATTATATATATTTACAAGTATTATTATTATTGAGATAGGAATTTGATCCTGGGACAGAAGATCAATTGAAAAAACTTTGAGGGTATATACGCTGCAAATGTGAGTCAACGTATACATTCTATAAATATATCTTTATACAATTTAATAATTATTATAACTTACAAATTAACAGCTATATCATTAACTCAAAGAGTATTTCATTAAAATAGCATACACATTCATAACACACCAGAGAAACCTTAATTGGGATCGCCGCCATTATGAAAGGTGTGAATGTATCTCAGTAGAGTAGAAGGGTAGATTCACCCCGAATAGGTGAGGTAAGCGTAGGCACATTATTAACCACCAGAAAGGTAGGAGTATTAAGGACTCATTACAGCTCCTTTGGGCATGGAATATCCACTATTATTAATAAATAAAAAAAAAACCCGCTTAACATACAATGAGGACGTAAGCTAGCATAATATTTATACACGTCACCCCTTACGGGGGCGACACCCCACCTACCATTAATATTACAATCCATTATAGTAAGACTCTTGTATATAAGTATATATTATAATAGGTTACTCGTCATAATAACCGCACACTAAGGAGTAAATTTCATCGCAGGAATGGGAAAGGGCACATAACCCTACACCAACACAAACGAAAGCATAGTGTAACTATGTAACAACCCCGCAGAAAATTCGCTGCAATATTGGGAAAAAATAATTCACGTAACTAGACCTGGGAGAGGTGGGGGTAGGTTATGTCGGGGGTATAATCGAGCGATGGATATTTCACGTACGAAACGACTACAATAAACATGGAGAGGATAGTGAGTAAACTCTCAAGACATCAGTACGTGCAGATAACAACACTCCACGTCGAAGGACACGGGTACCGGGCACTTAGTCGACGTTTCGGTGCAGCGTACACAACGATTGCATGGGTGGTCCAATGGTACCAGCAATCCCTGACACATCAAAGCTGGCGAGGACAAAGTAAACCCAGGGCCAGACACTTGCCTTAATACCGATTACACGTTACGTGCATTATAAGAGCACCAACACAACGGTACGACATCTGCAGATATAGCTGGGGGAGGTACACGGCTCCAGGGTGAGTGACAATACAGTGCGTCGACGACTTGCGGAACATAATTACTGGACTCGTAGGCCTGCCTTAGGTCCACCGCACACCATGGCACATCGAAGGACGCAACTGGCATTTCCCGTGAACACATCCATTGGACTGTCGACGATTGGGCAAAAAATGCTCTTTACAGAGGATTAGAGAATGTCTCTTTACGCCTCGAACAGGAGTGCTATACCGACGACCAACAGAGAGGTTCGCGCAAATCAATGAGTGCTGCAAGGTGCCACCGTTTGGAAGTGGGTCAGTTGTGGTCTGGGAAGGCATCTCTTTATCGGGGCTTACGGAGTTGCACATCTTCGATGGAGGCACTCTTGCGGCCGTAAGGTATATTACAGGCATCCTCGAACCATATTTCGTGCCATATGCCCCTTCATCGGTGACTCTTTCATCTTCATGCATGACAATGCAAGACCACACAAGTCCCAATGTGTGAACTACTACCTTAGGACGGTTTAAATTTCGGCGTTGGAGTGGCTTTCATATAGTCCAGACATCAACCCAATCGAACATTTGTGGGATGTCCTGAAACGTCAGATACGACAGCTGCAACCCTTTCCACGGACCCTCCCGGCCCTGTGACAGGCACTGCATGACATATGGGATCAAATCACTGTCCTGGACATTCACCCACTCATCTAGAGCATGCCAGAATGGTGTCAGGCATTCATTCGTGACAGAGGTGGTTATACGCGATATTGAGACAACCTTACATCCCCCGCGGCCGTCGCCGTACGTACCAACATTGTGTGTTTACAGCGCCGAACCTCCGAACCCTACTGCGAGACCCTTTGGCTGCATCTTGGCCTCATACTCTATTAATCTATGGTTCTGGGGAGAAATGGAGGAATCCACCATGTTATTGTCATTGTCCAATAAAGTATCTTCGCGTTCTTAAACTTTTTCTACCCTTCCTTCACCGCGTACCCTTCTGTTGCGTTAATTTTGATGAATAGTATATATATGGTGAATCCCGAGCAAGGAGGAATACCCAGCCTTAGTCATAATAAATATTTAAAAAAAATAAAGTTTGTAGAAATATTCCGTAGAATATATCTTATTTTTACAGATACATTCGCCCAACTTTTTTGTTTAAAACATCTGTCTCATAATGCCTGCACCTTCTCGCGATGACGTCAAAGTCAGTTGTCTGTTTGGGAGAATAGGATATAAACTCCTCCCTTTTTTACATGGTATAATGAACGAGATTATTTTTTTCCTCTTCTTTCTTTTAGGTAAATTTTAAAGTGTTTGTGTTTGAATTCGAAAAATATTTTAGAACTACTGCCTTATAAAACATCTCTAGAATAACTCAAAGCGAACAGATTGTCTTAATGACTTATAAAATAAAATTCTTATATTACTAGTTATTGGTCAAATGACCTATTATAATAATTTCATTACATTTTTAGTTAGAGGAACATTCCTAATCTAATTACCATATTTAATAAATAAAATACAGCAATTTTTTATTTGGGAATTCCCAGCATGCAAATTTTTATTAGCCTCAAGGGCTTTGCAATACAAAGTTTTATTATCCTAAAAAAATAATTACAACTTTCCTTTCTATAAAAGAAATTTTTTCTTCTATAATCAAACAGACGCTCCTAAAAAGCCGTTTTGCAGAAACGCATCTTTGTTCCCTATTTCGTTAATTTTAACATATAAATATTTGTCTCTCTTAACTCTATTACATATTTTTCTCTTAAAAGAATGTTTTTATTACTTCATTTTTCACATTTTAACCTCCTGCCCCACGATCTACGGGGGAATGGGAGAAAGCATTAAAGGGAACACTTCCATGCACTCTAATCGTCATAAATACTCCTTTAAGTGTTAAATTTTTTTAGGTATACACGAGAATTTTTCCTTGCAGGCTTTTTAAAAGAAAAATTTATAAAAATAATCTATCCACTTCCATTATTCACAATATTATTAATAATACATAGGAGTTCCAATAAATTAATTACTCTGAGTTAAGAATAATTACAAACTTGGAAAATTAAATCTGCACTTTAAAAAAAATACCTTTGTTGATCAAAAAAACAAAAAGTTTGAGAGTTGATACTTGATAGACTTCACTGGGCGTCAATACAATCAATTGAGAGCTTTGAAAGGAAGGCAAATTTTTACCTTAGTCCGTAGTAGGCTGCGATGGCATTGTTATGGTATCCTTACGAACAGTTGAGTCCTTAAAAGACAGGCGAATTTCACCCTTATTTGTTAGTTGGTGGAGAGGGTATTTCCTTCCCGAAGCTATAGAGTCGAAAATTTTGAACTTTTTCATTCTTTTTCCGAATTTAAAGAGAGCTTTTCCTGAAATGTCATTGGGTGTAACATATGGGGATACTTTTTTCTACCCACACCCATTTTGCATCTCATGGCTTCCTTGATGTAGAAATTCGTTGGATGATTTTTTTTCAGTTTAGAAAAGGACTGTTTTTTACACTCAAGACTTATTTTTTTAATAAATATTAAAAAATATTCTTCACTTGGGTAATTTAATAATGCACTTTCATAAACACCACGTTATTTATTATTATCGGCCCTCTTATCAAAAGGTTTTTAATAATCGATGTCTCTATCTGGTTGACCAAAACAAGTTGACGTTCGATGTCACTCTGTCACCAGGATATGTAAATGAGTGGGTGATCTCTCTAATTATTTTGGCATATTTTCATATAAATCACTTCTCTGATATAATTGATAATAAAAGGAACATGTATATCAAAATGTGTTTAGTTTTCTATTTCTTTTTTAATATGTGCTTCGTCGTGGAGACCGACTCCTTCTCGTCCACACAAGGTGCATTCCTATATCCATAAGGATCTTTCTTCCTGCACTCCTGTCTTTGTTCGACATGACTCCCACAGTACCGCTCTCCAACTTAAATACTATGGGCCTTTTCCTGTGATACTTAAGAAGGAGAAATTCTTCACGATTTAACGTCCTACCCGCACAGAATTCGTTTCAAGCGACCGTCATAAACCTGCTCTCTTCGAGGCAAACTCATTTCCAGTACTTGATCCTGATTCTTTGCCTTTTGTTCCAGTTTCTCCTCCTACAGCTCCTTCCTTTAACATTCCTATCTCTCCTCCGTCTCTTGCAACTCCTTCTCCTCCTCCTCATCTCCCTTTTCCTGATCCTCTTCCTCACCTTCCTTCACCTCCTTCTCCTCAGCCAACAGCACCAATACGACCGGCTCAGACTCCACCCGCACGGTCATCGTCATTATTTCTTCCCTCCTTAGTTCCGGCTCAGAATTCTCCATCTCCAGCTCCATCTCGGGCTACTCTTACGACAAATACAGACGTTCCGACTCGCCCGATGACACGTTCTCAAACTAGGAATCCTGTCTAGACTCCATCCCAAGCTCCTACCAGGTTATCGAGCAGAGGTAGGCATATACGATGTCCGGCGCGCTTCTTGGATTAAGATTTCTTGCCTTTGGCACTGCAGGGGGGTACCTGTAGTGATGGAGCTCATGTGACATATATTAGCGCGCACCAGCATAATTCACGATTGAATCATGTTTACTATTATTTCTACACTATGTAGGCATGTTGGCAACATCGATAGCGTCGCTTTCTTTTAACACCGACGCCATTGTATGCGAGAAATCTATTTAATACGCTCAGCTATTTTTTATGTTAGTTTGGAAGAATAAATGACTTCTCGGCCTATTATAGCCATTTATTTCATTGTCGCCAATGTGGAATCTGGGTTTCAGCTTTCGGCTTTGTAACTTCCAATCTTTTTGTAAGCTCCTCAATTATATTTTTGGAATTGCTCATATCGTTTCAAGAACCTGGCCGATAAATCCTTATTGTCATTATATACAAGAAGTCCCTCAACAACTCTTCATCGGACTTCTTCAATATATATATATATATATATATATATATATATATATATATAGAATATAGGAGTAAGGTATATATAATATACAGTAGGTATATATAGTCAGTATATTAGTATATATATATATATATTATATAGATATATAGTTAGTAGATATAATTATAGGCCGCCAGCGTAAAATAAAAAATTTGCGATTTCGTTTGGCCATAGTGGTAGTCATGTGTGCAATAGTATCAAGAAATAATACAAAAATATCTCATTTCATCCCATTCGCTCACTTTATTATTTAGCAATATGTGCCAATAGTGATATGGGCTATTTCGAACGGCATGCATGCAGATTCGATCTGATTCGGATAATTTGCAGGAGAAACCGGGAAAATTCACCAAAGAAGAGCATAGGTGCCAGCCACTGCATGCGCAACATGCGCTCCGCTATCAATCACAATCAAGGCACTCTCATTACAAGTGAGATTTCCCATACGTGATGAGTTTTTCGATGATTTTGTTTCGATTGGAATAAAAATATATTGCTCATTACATCTATTTGTAAGAACGTTCCTGCTTGATTTTTTTACTGGAATTGTTGATTATTTTATAACAGCACCTGCTAAAGTAATTAAGAATTGGTAAATATGTTTTAGCAAATTATTTGTAAATATGTTTTAGCAATTATTTGAAAAGAAAAATGCAGAGTAGAAGCAGCGTATTTTGTCCAGTGTTTAGTGCTTCAGCGGAGTTAAGTTGCCATATTTTGCCAACATATGAGGACGTAATGAAATATTATTTATTGGTTCGGAATGATTGCAAAGTGAAGTTAAATAACGTCAATCCAAGTGTATCAGATGTCGCGGATAGAGTGGCAGAAAGAATCGAAGAAATTTGGCATTCAGCCTCTCTTCCTTTTATTTCGCGCCAACGTGTAGTACAGATGATCCGCACAGACAACGAAAAATACAAGATAAAGAAATATTTTGGCATGAAAACATTGTCAACAGCAAACTTTAGAAACGAAGCTTAAAATCTTCCAGATAGACTCGAAGAAATTGTTCGACATTTCTTCATGTAAGTGTGTTTCTTTCGAAAAATGTTCTTGCCTAAAGCATAAAAGGATCCTTGAAATGGAAAGATCTTTTCTTATAGACCAACGAACACTTAGGCAAATGTCCATAGGCACAGTTGATTTAAAAACAACTGAAAAGCTGAGGAAACGTCGAAAGGAAGCAAAAAGAGACAGAAGCATTGAGACGTAAAATAGACGCTTCTACATCTGCTACTCCATCTAGGCTCATATTTCCTGAACCAGATTCTGACGTAGATCCACATCCATATCATTCCGATAGTGAAACAGAATACTTGAAGCCTTCCAAGTCCACATTAACACAATCTGAAGGGAAAAAGATGTCACGTAGCTAATGCTGGGTATCGTCTTGATTGTGACGTCTTTTTCTATTCAGATTGTGTCAATGTGGACCTGGATGACTTCAAGTATTCTGTTTTACTATCGGAATGATGTGGATGTGGATCCACGTCAGAATCTGGTTCAGGAAATGTGAGCCTAGATGGAGTAGCAGAAGGAGAAACGTTTATTTTACGTCTTAATGCTTCTTTCTCTTTCTGCTTCCTTTCGACTCGTTTCCTCAGCGATTCAGTTGTTTTTAAATCAACTGTGCCTATGGACATTTGCCTAAGTGCTCGTTGGTCTATAAGAAAAGATCTTTCCATTTCAGGGATCCTTTTATGCTTTATATAAAAAAATTTTGGGCTTATATTTTTCAGCCCAGAAAATAGACCAACTTAAAAATAAGACAAATATGATAACTTCTATGCAGTTACAGAGAGTAATTTCATACAAGGCCAAATAGATGAATGAAAACTTGAGAGAATCTTGAAAAACTGTATATTGAAATTTGTTTGAAGTTGCTAATTTTTTCCTTTAATGTCCTTTTGTACTTGTAAATAAAGTCATAAAAAAGTCAGTTTATTATTATGTTACCGCGGAGTGGACGTTATTTTTTTTTGCTAATAATAATTATGGAGTCAATAGCAGGACTGTATCTAAAAACTACAGATAGCTATATAAAAACTGGAATACATGTTTTAGAAAATTAGGCAAATATTTTAATGCAGGAAAATGAAGAAGAAATAAAATGAAGGGGGATAAATATATATATATTATATATATATATATATATATATATATTATATATATAATATAATATATATAATATATATAATAATAATATATATAATATATATATATATATAACTGTATTATATATATAAGTATATAATTTATATATATATATATATATATTATATAATATATATATATATATTATATAATATATATATATATAAATAATTTTAATATAAATATATATATATATATATATATATATATATATATATAATAAATAGTATACTATATATATATATATATATTATATAATATATATATATAATATATTAAAATAAATAAATAAATTAAATATATTATGTGTGATAAGTTGAAAATGAAATACAGTTTTTGGTAAGCGAAAATATAAAAAGACTAATGGTGAAAAAATTGATTGGTCATAGGAAGTATAGAAAGAGAATTAGGTAAATGTTTTTTAGCACCAGTAATGACATATATATATATATATTATATTATTATATATATATAATATATATATATATATATATATATTATATATATATAATTATATATAATAAGTATATAAATATATATATATATATATATATATTATATATATAATATTGATAATATATATAATTATACACTACCTGCAGATCCCGATATAAATCTAGAGATGTAAACAGATTATTGAGTGAGTGAGGTACCTAATCCCGTGTCAGATATGACCCGTCACCGTCTATAAGTATATATATATTAATATATAAGATAATATATATATATCAAATAATATATATATATATATATATATATATATATGTCTTGTTAAGAAACTAACATAGACTAGGAATATTAAAAGGAATTAATCGGTTTTCTTCTTTATTAAAATAATTGCATTAGAACATTTATGGACATTTTCAATGAATAATTACTTAATTAAACACATGGTATATTTCACAGGCTGCTTTTTAGTAATCAGATTTTAATATGGAAGTTATTATTTTTTTCTTCCTATTTCTCTTTTTATTTTATTATCACGATTTTCTTTTATCTTCTTCTTCTTTACTCCTGACGCAGGTCACGTCATACTTTAATTTTACAAATTACTTTTTAACAGCCAATTTTTAACAGCTTATTATTTTTTTCCCTTCTATTTTTTCAATGGTGTAACATTTAACAGTAGCAATATTAATTAGTAATTCATTTCGGCATTCCGTCTCCTCTATCCTCAATTAGCAGCACTTCGAGTGCCAGACTGAAATATCTATTCACTATTAAATACTAGTAATGGTCATTGATATTTCACAGAACTATAAATTTTATGTTTCTTTTTATATGATATTCTTATTATTAGGCCACCAAGAGTATACGAGAGGCTAGTAAGTGCGAGGCGATGCTAAGACTCCCATCGTCTCCCACTCGACACACACCTCTCTTTCTCACTCCGACGGAGAGATGCATAAAAATTTGCCGCTTTTCAGTTTACAGAGAAGGAGGCAGCGCCACCTAGCGTCATTTACTTCAGTTGCACAAAAACAACCGTTACAACCATAGCGTACATGATTATTATAGAATTTACAATGGTGACCTTAGAGTGTGGGAGCCGTGTGAATTAAACATGCGGCCCCCTCGCCCCCCTCCCGCCTCCCCTCGCCCCCCTCAAGCCCCCTCTCCGCTAATTTATTTATCACATTCAATTTTACTCAACAATCATAATTTTGCTCAGTATCCTGATATTTTTCTCCGCCCATCCGGTACAAATAATCAGGGTCACCTATACCGAGTTCCCAATCATACCATAATCTAAAATTAGTCATATACAAAAGCACCTCACTGCAATCAACTCATACCGGAGTGTCCAGGAGAGTGAACTACTGCGTTTGTCTCGTATCATGCTGAACAACTTGATAGAAATCTGGTAATGCACTACAGATATCAACTTCGATAACTGCACAATAAATTCATTAATAATTTAAAACCCATGCATTCTAATAATTCTTTGTAAAAAAGTTGTCTTTTCTCAATGGATTCACTCATTATCAAGGCAACTTTTAAGATGAGATTGTATATATATCAGATACTACACTCCTTGTGTCGCCATGCCGTTGCGCTCTCAACTCATTTCATTTGACTTACTGAAATATTTCGTACAAGATATAATAGTATTTGGAGTCAATTATTACTTCACAAAATTATAATAATAGATTTCCCAACTTAACAAAACTATAAATTCTATTTTAGTCATATGCTTATGCGTAAAATTTTTCTTAAAAATTAAATTCACATATTAAAATTAATAATTATAAAAGTATTAAAGTATAAATAAATCTAAAACTTCGTTTCAACAAAATATGCACTTTGGTCTTTGAGAAAACGGCGATTTTCAAAGTTGCCACTTTAGCTTTCTTCGAGTTGTCAATGCGTATTTCCTGAAAGGCAGCATGAGATACCTTAGCAAATGGTCCAATTGAAATAAAGACTTCTATTATTCTTTTTGTAAAACTAAACACATTTAAAAAAAAAGCATTATTACCGACGATCACTATCATTAACTGTGAAATCTTAAATTAATTTTTATTGTAGTTAAATGTACACAATAATTTTAACTTCATTAACTAATTCGAATGTTTGTACGTTTTTTTTTCTTTTTTCGTCTTTTTCTCTTTTTTTTTCTTTTTTTTTCTTTTTCTCTTTTTTTTATTTTCATTTAACGGGTAAGTTTCGTCCGTTGTCACAATATCTTTTCGACAATGGCATAATTAGAAAATCACAAATTTAAATGCATTATTATATTATTATTATTATTATTATTATTATTATTATTATTATTATTATTATTATTATTATTATTATTATTATTATTATTATTATTATTATTATTATTATTATCATTAATAATTCACAAAAATTGGTAGCTTATACACTTTTTTATTATTTTCCAAAACTTGTTGTTTCCTTCTTTTTCTTATTCCAAAGCTTCTCAATGCGAGAAAGAAGCGATGGGTAGTTTGTCGTTGTGTAACCTCCTTGTTTAAGGGGATATTTTCGTGGCCTCGCTCTTCGTTGGGGAGGAAGATTTCCCTTCGGCATACCCTTTCTTTGGTTTGCTGCAGTAAAGTTAGGAGTGAGGGGGGGGATCTTGAAGAATATTTGGAGTACTCTTCCCCCGGTTTTCATTTTGGTTTCCGAAAATATGAGGTTTCTTTCTTTGTTTAGGCTGTGAGACTCTTGAGCTCGTTTGAAATTGCTCGCCCCTGCTCTAATTTTTTGGTTGTTTGTCCTTTTTGATAACAGTTATTTAGTTTTTAAGCAACTTTTCACACTTTGTAATTTACTGTTAATTATGGTAATTAATATTCTTCAAAAGGTTGGGTTTAAAAAATAAGAGTCACTACTGGGACCCACCTTTGTCTTGTTAGAAACTTAACATAGACCTAGGAATAATTAAAAGGAATAACGATTATTCTGTTTTTGTAATCTAAAATATATTTGCATTGGGCAACATTTATGGACATCTTCACAGCAATAATACTTTGCCCATTAAAAAACTTGGTATATTTCACAGGCTGTCCTTTTAGTAATCAGATTTCTTAATATGGATTATTCTTGGGCGGGGAATTATTATTTTTTTCTTCCCTATTTCTCTTTTTTATTATTCACACCTCTCTCCTGCTTATCTCTTTTCTTCCTGGTACTCCTGACGCCAGGTCACGCTCATTACCTTTTTAATTTGTAACAGAATTACTTTTTAACAGGCCATTTTTAACAGCTTATTATTTTTTTCTCTTCTATTTTTTCAATTGGTTGTAACATTTTAACAGTAGCAATTATTTTAATATTAATTAGTAATTCATTTCGGCATTCCGTCTCCTCTATCCTCAATTAGCAGCACTTCGAGTGCCAGACTGAAATATCTATTCACTATTATAATTTGAATCTTAACATAAGTAGATGGTCATGATATTTCACGAGAACTAATAAAAAATTTTAAAATGATCAGTACTTTTAAAAATATAAAAATGATATTCTTATTTATTAGGCAACATATTAATACAAATGCCTAGAAGGACAAAATGTGTGTGCTAAGGACCTCCCTGAACACAACTTTCAAGATAACGCCTCTTTTTCTCTCTGACCCACTCCCAGAGGATTCAAAAATTGCAACGCGCTTTTCAAGCTAACGCAGGAAAGGGAAAAGCCACTCCCTAGCGTCATTCTACTTCAGTGCCTACAAGAAACAACCGGTTACATCCAAATAGCTAACACATGTATTATTATAGAAAGGGCGGGCCGCCCCCCCCTTACCATATACATATATAATAATATAATATATAATAACTATATATATAATATATTATATATATATATATATATTTAATAATATATATACAGTTGGCCGATATCCAGGGGGGGGGGCCAGGGGGACCATGGCCCCCCCCCGAAATTTTTTTAGACACTAAGCATTTTTTAAGCTCATCATATCGTTTATAACAAAATCCAGAGGTTAAATTAATTTAATATCTTTATTATAATTATGTATATACTATATATTATACGGATATACTATATAACTATATAGTATATATATATATATGATAGTTATACTCATATTATATATATATATATATATATATATATTATAAATATATATATATAATATATATAATAATATAAGATTTTTTGTGTACTGGCCCCCCCATCCGAAAAACAAATACCTGGATACGCCACTGTACTAATAATATTATATATATAAATATATATATTACATATATCATCTATATAATTATATATAATATATATATATATATATATATAATATATATATATAATTATATATAATATATATATAATATATATTATATAATTATATATATATAAATATATATTATGGCCAATAACTAGGAAGAAAATGACCCGGCTGCGATATCTCGAAAATCATTAATATATAGGGTACTACACATAACTATAGAGTATATACAATATATGGACACCAGCCTATTTGAAATTCTGTTGTTTTGTGTGTTTATTAAAAATTTAAATATAAAATTTTATCTTTTTTATTTTTTTTTTTTTTTTTTTTTTTATATCTGCCTCATAATTACTACTTGATACGGGTAGAAGTAAAACTATTATAACTTATATTATGGAATATCTTAGCGTTATTAATGATAATCTTTTTGTGGTGTCGATTCCGTGACGGTTTTGGTGGGACGACTGAAGGGGGGACGTTTTTTCCATAAACCCCGGTAGGGGAGGCGGAGGAACCCCCGCGAACAACCCAAATACCAAACAGCGCGCGCGTGTGGGGGTCCCGGCAGACCTCCCCGTAAGGGTGGGGGAATAGTCCGTATCCCGTCGTCCCCCAGGAGGCCGAGAAGACCCCGACTCTTTGCAATCTTGCGGGTAACTTATGGCCTAAAGATTCTTTTAGTCTAAAAAAAATTACTAATCTTTTTTAATACATATTCCATACGCTGATTCTAAATATGTTATAGTTTCTTTAGACCTTATCGTAGTTTTGGAGAATTAAAAAAAAATAAATAAAAAATAAGTTAAAAATTTTTTTTTTGCTATTTTTCCCTTTACAAATTTTAACGCTGATTCTCATATATGTATCAGTTTGCTTGTACCTTTACCTTAGTTTTCGAGAAGTCATGCGGGTAACTCTTTAGTTTTCACCTTATATATGAATATATATATATTAATATATATATTAATATATAATATAATCATATAATATTAATAATATATATATATATACTATATATATATAATTAATATATATATATATATATATATATATTATATATTAATAATATTAATATATATTATAATAATATATTATATATACTATTAATATTAATATATTATATATATATAATTTATATATATATATTAATGATTAAAGCTTTAACGAAAGCTATAAGATGAATCTCATAAAATAGTATATTTTCTAATTAATCATAGTATAAAATATAAAAAAAATAAATTTCTAAAAAAATAATTGTTTTTCATTGAAAGTTAATAATAAAATTAAAATGTGATTTCTTTCTACGTAAATCGGCTGAGATATCACTTAGTGCATAGAACACTATATGTTTTTCATATGAGCTTGCAAACTTACGCGAAGTCTCGAGTAGTTATGACAGCAGAAGTAGCCAGGGACGTAAGACGGTATTATTCACAAGTAAAAAAGCTGATATTTTAACTGAGTAGATTACTAATAATTTTAAAGTGGTTATTCATAATATTTGTTCTTTTAGTTTCTTGCATAAAAATGCTGCAGGCCGAATCAAAAAGGTAATTCAGTTTTCTGATAGTTATATCTTAGTTTTTTAGATAACAGGGATGTTCAGCTAGTCGGGACGCAGGCCATATGAAGTAAATATAAAGTGAATATATATATGAATATATTATATATATGAATATATATATATATATAATAGAATATATATATTATATATATAAAGATAGATAAATAATAAATATATGATATAAATATATATATAATAGTATATCAGGGGCGGGATAACATAGGGTAGGGAAGGTAGGGGAGCTCGGAGACTACCCGAGATATTTTTGAGGCCATTTTGACTAAAATAGTAATTAGAAATGGAGTGATAAAGAGATTAACTAACTATTAGCAATTTGATTTGAAAGTGAAAAAGAAAAGGATATGATTTATATGAAGAAGAAATAGAATGTATAAAAAAAAAAACTACATTGAGGCAAAAATAAGGACAAAAATGATATGAATAACTAGAAATTCGAGTCTTGGGAAATTTGGACTTCCGCTACTGCTAGTGTAAATAACTGAGATGTTAAACATGTATTTAAGCTATCTGCGATACCAGGAGATTTTTCATTTCTCAATTTATAGATTTTCTGACTCTAGGAAGGGACCAGACCAGACATTATTTACCTTGCTGTTAAATGAATTGAAAAAATTACGAGAATCCACAGGAACGAAACTTTTCGTTCAGGCGGAAATGGTAATTAACGAAATTTTAATTTTTTTTTTTGGGAATATCCTACTCTAATCTCACTTAAGCCTCAAATGAACTCTCTTCATTACTCTCTCTCTTCATCTCTCTTCATCTCTTTATATTAAGTTAATATATATTAATATTATTATAATATTTATAATATTTAATTATAATAAATATACTATATATTATATATATATTACTATATATATATATATATATTATATTATATATTATATAACTATTTATAATATATATATAGTTTACATAATATAATTATATATATATAATATTATTATATATAATATATTATTATATATATTTATATTATAATTATATATTATATTATCATAATATTACTATATATTATTATATATAATAATATATATTATTTTAATATATATTATATTATAATATATATATATTTATATATATATATATCTATTATATAATTATATTAATATATAATTATATTAATATATATATTATAATATAGATATATATTATATAATATATATTATATATACATATTATTAATATTGAATATATAATATTCTATTAATTAATATATATATATATAATATATATATATTATATATATATATATATATTAATAAATATATATTAATAATATATATATATATATAACATTATATTTAATATATATAATAATATGAATATTATATAATATATAATATATAATATATATATAATTATTATATATATATATAATATATATCATACAACCTACCACTTCCATACACCACATCATATAAACACAATATATCAATAATATATATACTACATTACTTATTACTAATCATAAAACAAAACAACATCAACACAAAACTAACTATACTCCACATACATATATAATAGAAGTACTAATATATATATATGTGGCTATGAAAACTCTTAAAATAAAAATATATACTAACTTATTAAATTATTCACGCTCATTATATAGATCGCGCATCTATACGCACATATACGTGGCGGTATATAAGTTAATTATTTTATTATACTTATCACGCTATCCGCTATATATCCAGAGGATAGTGAATTATTTAAATAATTCACTATACTACGCAACACCTTCTTAGATTTATTAATATATATATAGATAGGTCTTCATATCTATAAATTGTTATTTATATAACTTAACATATATAAGAATTAAAGGCAAAATCAAATGATCGATGTTATTTTGTATAGTTAAATACTTGATACCTAATATAGGGTAGAGTATGGTATAAAGTATAAGGCAAATCTCTACTTATCCACACGGCGGTATTTATATGAATAAGGAATATAATAATATAATAGTTTAGGTACGTATTTACACCATTAGTCTATTAAGACTCTGAAATATTCTCTTCATTTTATTTCACATTCTTTTCTCGAATAGTATGTGAGATAAGTGTAGCGAGTTCTTTTAAAAAAAGAACATTAATCTTTTCTTAATGATTACTGATAAGTAGGATTCGTTCAAAAAAAATTGTTCGTCGATGAACGAACCCT
>JABUQX010056010.1:42500-59025 GCA_015478945.1 Trachelipus rathkii
AAAAACAAAGAAACTCCAAACGACACAAAACAATGCTCTAATAATCATAAGAGGTTGCATATCAACAACACCACAACAACACCTACATGAAGAAACCAAAATTCTACCCCTAGACACACACCTGGACACGATAGGTACGCAATTCTTTTCTAAAACCCAAACACCCTAACATCCATGCTACATTGCACTCTCTGACCCCATCCATCGCAGACTCAAACAACCTCCTTCTTCACCTGCTCTATATTACAAACAAATTCTAAACAACATTCCACCTTCAAACAACATAACATACACCAAACAAATCCACACAACACTAATAGAAAACTACTTAAAACGCAGACAAAACAAAAAAGATTTTAAACAAACACCCATCAGAAATAGCACCAGAATGCAACTCACTACCAAGAACCAGCCAGTCATTCCTGGCAAAGCTAAGATGTGGCCGACACCACCCTAACTTACAATATTACAAACACAGATTCAACTTCAACCAAACCACCACAAACATCTGTGAAAATTGTAACCAGGGTCCGGAGGTCACATCCCACTTTCTCCTGTTTAACTAACTCTCAACACAGAATAGCATGGAACATATCATCCCTGGAGGATATCTGGAGGAGACCGGTGGCGTCAGCGGGGTACCTGGACGCGGTATGGCCTCTCTGATGATGGGGTGGTCAGGGGTGAGAAGGTAAGGTATATATATATATATATATATATATATATATATATATATATATATATATATATATATATATATATATATATATATATATATATATATATATATATATATATATATATATATATATATATATATATATATATATATATATATATATATATATATATATATATATATATATAGTATATATATATATATAATGTTTATACATTAAATATATACCTGTAAGTCACATTTAGTCTTGCACGAGTATTAAATGAAAAAAATAAATATTCCTTTCCTACATTATAAACTTAAATCTTCTTAAAATATTAAAAATTAAATATCCGGATCCAGCTGAATAATTTTTAAAATAAAGAATAAAAAAAATTCTTTTAATATCCCTTGAATAAATTTTAATATCACTTGAAAAGAAATTTTTGATTTTAAAATTAAAAGTAGAGAAAAAAATAATTAAATAAAAGAAAAAACAGATGAGAGTATATATATATATATATATATATATATATATATATATATATATATATATATATATATATATATATATATATATATATATATATATATATATATATATATATATATATATATATATATATATATATATATATATATAGGAAAATATATATAAAGCTATATAAAGGAAGAGAGATGGTCAGGAAGAATTTGTTTTTGGAAGGAATGGATGGAAGGGATTAAAGAGAATTTACGACTCCGTCAGTTTAGTTTTATTTTATTTTTTAACTAAAGGAATACCCAAGCGGGTAAACCGCAAAGATGGCAGGAGTCGGGGTCTCTGGCACCTTCCGGGGAACGACAGGATCTGATTTCCTCCGGGAGGGTCTCCGAACCCCGCTCTTGGTATTTGGTGTCGCGGTTCCTCCGCCCTCACTTACGGGTGGAAAACGTCCCCATCTGTCCCCGTCGGCTCGAGCCCCCTAATTTTTTTTTTTTTATTTTTTTTTTTTTTTTTATTTTTTTTATTTTACATTTTTTTTATTAATATTTATATTCTTATTCCAAATATAATTGTTTTTTTTCTTGTAAGCCGTACTTTCGAAAAAATTTTGAAATTTTGAAAATGTTTTTTTTTTTAGTTTTTACATTTTATAATACGCTTTGCACGCTGATTCAACATAATTTGGTTTTTCTCTGTGGTGTCACTTCTCTCTTTTCGAGATATTTCTATTTTTTAAATTAATATTCATTTTAAATTTGATATTAAAAAAATTATTTAAAATATTTCGAACTTTTTTTGAATCATGTGACCGTTACCTACTGAAATTCATTGTTAGTATCATATAGTAGCAATATATTGAAAAAAAAAAAAACAAAAAAAAAAAAAATCAAAACTGAGGAGTCGTAAAACAGAATAGGACCTATATATATATATATATATATATATATATATATATATATATAAACATAAATATATATATATATATATATATATATATATATATATATATATATATATATATATATATATATATATATATATGGATATATATAGTATATATATATATATATATATAGTGATCAAACAGAAGTCGTTATTTACTTTATTCAAGCTCTGGTTTTCAAAGTTTGCTGGAATGGATATTTGATTCTTGACTGATTTTTATCATTTACCGAAATTCAAATCCCTTCACTTCATCTCCTAGAAGTAGACTTGTTCGTCAGAGCAACCGAAAATAGTTGTATATGGAGTTTCCCGAGCAAGTGGATGTCGGTTGCCGGCTTGCTAGACCTGTCACAACCCTACATGAGAATAGAAAACAGTGGTCTAAAAATTCCTTGCTCCTTGCAGCCACACGAAGATCCTTTTCCATATAAGTAATTCGGAAAATTAAAATTAAAATGAAATTTTACATTCAATTCATTATCTGTAGAGAAAAGGCTGCAAACCTAATTTAAAAGAGCACCACAGTCACTTGTATAATTGACGTCCCTTTTTTAAAGCTACGTATTTGAAACAATTTGAAGAAACTGGTGAAGGAACAATGATTGTCTTTAGAAATCGTTTCGTTCTTCAGAGGTTAAATAAGGCCACAAGCTTAAGCCGGATTTTCCAGAATATAATTTTTTTTTTATTCGTTTATCATTGATTTATTTCATTTGAAAATTTGGTAATTGTTTAGTATTACTGACTTGAGTTCACGTACATAGTATATAAAATATAAACATTTCATTTACATAAAATGGTTTTCAAAAAATTTATTGAAGTTTTTCTTTACGCATGTATTTATTGAGGTTATATATTCACTAAAAATATAAATTAACGGCTCCTGAAAAATCAAAAATTCGCATTTCCGGCCAAGGATGAGAATTCACCTGTTAAATGCGTTCAGATTATCAACATCATTATCAATAGTTTATATCATTTTTTTCACTAATTGTCAGCAATCGTATTAAATACATCGGACGTAAATAATATTCAAAGAAAATAAAGAAAATGGTAAAAACAATATTTGCTTATGAACAATATTAAAAAAAAAAACAAAAATCACACAAATACGAAAATTATAATAATTATATATATAAATAATATATATATAAATATATATATGTGAGAAAATATGTATATATATATATATATAAATAATATATAATATATATAATATATATATATAATATAAAAATATATAATATATATATATATTATATATATATATATATATTATATATATAAATATATATCATATAATAAATATATATTATATATAATAGTTATATATATATATAATCACACCCATTAGCTAAATATATATATATATATATATATAATATATATATACTATATATAATATATATATATATATTATTAATATATAATTTTAAAATATTATATTCACAAAACAACTACTATATTATATAATAAATATATAATATATAAATATATCTAATATAACTATAATACTAATACTATATTATAATATATGCACGGCTATTAGGGCTCGAGCCGACGGAACAATGGCTGGACTATTTCCATTCCGTAGGGAGGGCAAGGAACCCCCGCACACCCAAATACCAAAGACGGGTTCCGAGACCCTCCCCGAGGGGAAAAATAGCCTACCCTTTTCATTCCGCCAAAGCCGAAGAGACCCCGACGCCTGCCCATCGGCGTTCTCTACCTTGTCTACCCATTAGTTAAAATAAATTAACTAATGGTACCCAAGGTTACCTTGCGTACCCATATTTTTAAAAAAAAATTTTTTAAAACTAATGGGTTACCCCAAGTGAGACCGGCCCCGGAAGCAAGAGTCTGGTCTCTCGCCTTCCGGAACGAAATGGGTAGACTATTTCCCCCCCTCGGGAGGGCTCCGGAACCCCCGCCTCTTTGGTTATTTGGTGTCGGGTTCCTCCACCCCTCCCCTACGTATGGAAAACGTCCCCCCATCTTTCCCCCGTCGGCTCGAGCCCCCTAACGGCGCCATAGCTAGATATAATATAATATAGATAAAATATAATATATATATAATATATAGCTATATATATATAATAAATATATATATAGAATATAATATATATATATATATATATATATATATATATATAATATAATATATAACTATCTCAATGACTCAATCGCCTCACAACTTTCCGTCGAATCTACATACCAAACTCACGCACTTTTTCAACCTGACTCGAAGAAATTTTCTACTGTCAATCTTAAGATTTCCATATATAATAAATATATATATAATATATATATAATATTATATATATACTATATATATTATATAGTATATATATATAGTATATATATAATATTATACCGTTATATAATATATATAATAATATAATATATATATTATATATATAATATAACATAATATATATATATATTATATATATATATATATAATATATAATTATTATATATTATATATTATTGCTATTATTTATCTAAGAGAAAATAATTATTATATCATTCTTATTATTTTCTTTTTTATCTCATTATGTTGTTTTCATTATACAATTAGGCGGTCTGTATTTCTTTATTTTATAAACGTATATAATTTGCCTACAATTCTAAATGTTGATTATATCGTTCAAAATTTATCATTATCGGGAAAAATATAATGAATCGATATAAAAAAATCGAACAAAGCATCGATCAGCAAGTATCCCTAAAAAAACGGAAAAATTAGCCGTTTAAAATTTCGAACAGTTTTATTTATATTTTCTAAAATTTTCTGTATAGTCCATCAACATCCTTAAATAGAGACTTCGACGATTTTAAAACTGTTTTCTTGTAAGAATTTTAATTAAAAAATTATTCTATGTTGGACTAAACAATTACCGAAAATTTTAATAAATATTTTGATTTCCTTAAATTTTCGGGAGTGGCTGTATAGCCTTTCAGCTCCTCCAATGCGTACTCCACTGAGGGTACTAGATAACCGTGTATGCGTGAAAATATGTGTGAGTGAATAGATTTAAGCCATAATTTTTTGAATTAGAAATTGTGTTGAAGTACACGGCCTAATAATAATTTTAAAGAATTTTTTTTATGGCCTAAACTTTATTAACTTGAAATGTCGTCTGCTAGTTGAAAATTATTTATTTTCTTCTTCATTGTTCTCAATCGATAAAATCATTTATGTTTGTCACACACATTCAATACAGTAAATTGAGAAAATGGAAAAGAAAAATGTAGACTCCAATTATATGTTTAACCAATAGTTTTTTTTTTTTTTTTTTTGTTCTAGTTTTGTTTTTTTCGGTGTCGAATTTTTGTAAATCTTGCTAATATTCTGTGTATATGTTTGTTTGGGTGGTGGTGTGTGTGTAGGTGGTGGGGTGTTGTGTGTGTGTGTGTGTGTGTGTGGGGTGTGTGTGGCGTAGTGTGGTGTGTAATGTAGGTGCGGTTCGGATTGTTAGTGCCTCCGCATATTATATTAATTTATTTTGCAGAACTGCTCTATACATTTGTTGATGCAGTTTTAATCTCTCTTTATATATATAATATAATAATATATATATATAATATAATATATATATATATATATATATATAAATATATTATATATAATATATATAATTATATATATATAATATAATTTTTATTTTAATATAATACTTATTAAACATCATAATACCATATTATATAATATAATTATTAAGAGCATATAATAATTTTTTCTTTTTAATTGCCTTTTTTTTTTTGTTTATATTTATTTATTTTTATTACAGAGGGGAAAAACACCACCACTCACGGCAGAGCCCTATCTATAGGGGATGTACTCAATTAACTCCGAGCAGACACCAAGCCCAATAAGTAATAGCTCACATCTCCCGCCCGACCAGGCACCTACCCTCCTATTTCGGGGCTCTAAACACTGACTACCGCGGGCTTTTTATAAATAAATTTAAAACAAAAATAAATAACATATATATAAATATATATAATAATATATATATAATCATAAATATATATAATTTATTTATTATTATTTTATTAATATTATATAATCTATATATTATATTTATATATATATTATTAATATATTTATTCTTTATATATATTATTTTTATTAATATTATATATATACACATACAATAGTACATAATAAATACACACCATATACATAATGTTAATATTATCATTATTAATATTATTTATTAAAGTTAAACCCTGTGTCACAACCTTTTATGCAGGGCACTTGACTAACAACCACTATTAATTTTATTTAAAATAAAATTATGAATCAAACTACCTTTTATATGAGAATCATTACTATCATCTATATCACCATTTGTCTATATTTACCCATATTATTATTATTATATATTATATATATTATTATTATATATTATATTATTATATATTAATTATTATTAATTATATATTATTATTATATATATTATCTATTATATACTTATATGTAAAATTAATATCCCCAATTTGTTTATCACATGCAATTTTAATTATAAATTACATTAAAATTATATAACTATATAATTATAAACATAATGTATTTCTTCCCAAGCACCTTCTAGCTTTCCGTGGAGTCTCTCCCACCTTTTAGATAAAAAACAGTAATAAAAGCGATAGTTGGATTTTTCTGTTTCTTTTCTACGTTGATCTGTTAGGTATTTTTACCTTTTCCAAGTTATATCGAATGATTCACACATGAAGTTGGAGCGTTTAAACTTTCATTTTCATTCTCAATGTAAGTTACCTCGTCTCATTTATATTTTAGCATTTTTTATATATATGATGTCATAAAACATTTTCAATATTTGTTATTTTATATTTTTTAAATTTATTTATTATCCTACTTCCAACAAACGATCTCATTTATGTTGATGTTACGACGGGGTGAATTTTCTATTATATATGGATGTATTTGGCGAGGATAGTATAGAACATCAGTGTTCGAGCTCTATTAAACAAGGAATAAAGTATAAACATAAATAATATCAAAACAATTTATTCAGCATAAAAATATACACTAAGAGTATGTCTAATTATTTAATAGTATAAAAACACCATAACTGAAATATTAGTAAAATACAACAATTAACACATTAATCATATTACTAAAACCAAGAATTAATAAACAATAATGAGTTCAGTCAAATTATTGACGTATCCAGACAAATCCTGCAATAGCTTATACCATCGGAAAACAAATAACATTCCACACTATATAGTCGCACGCAACCCAACGATCATCGCTTGACCCATAATCAGACAATTAAAAATACCCCTGCAAAGTTAAACATCATGCAAAGTCAATGGAAGGAACATTAATGTTTAAAGACAGAAAATAAGAAAAGAAAAAATAAATAATGTTGATCAATGGTTATCCGAAAATGATAATCAAAATGCTGAATGGAAGCAATTAAATGAGTTAGACAAACAGCAGTTTGTTAGCAATTTGCATAAAGATGTTTACGGCTTCCATTTCATTTGTGAATTTAAATATTCGTTTCTCCTAGTTGTCAACTCCGCACAAAAAATTATGTTTACAGAATTTTCATCTTGTGCCCGGGACACTTCGACGTCTTGCCCCGCTGTAAAAAATGTTAATCTCGACTCCACCGGCTCCCGGTCTTCCAGCGGCTCCGCTCCAGCTCCGGAGTCCTTGGTCATGCATTTTTTGCATAATTTACTAATTACTTTCCTCGTGATAAGACCTGTCTTCATCTTTGTTCTCTTCGTTCTTCTTTCTTCTTCCTTTCTTGTCTCCTCTTTCTTCTTTCGTTCTGTCTTTTCGCTTCGGCGCTTCTGCTTCTTGGTTGTGCGCCCGTGCTTTTCAGTGTCATTGCAACATCATGTAGTTGGCAGAAAAGTAAGCTTTGGCTGAGGAAAGATAATATTATAAAATGTGAATATGTTGTCGGTGTTCTAGTGACAGTGTGAGAAAGTATCTATATATATATAATTATATTATAATATATATATATAGCATAAATATATATATATATATATATATTAATTATATTACAATAATATATATATATTAAAAATATTATTTTATTATATATTATTATATTAATAAATATATACGATAATTATTATAATAATAATAATATATATATAATTATATACTATAATATAAATATATATATAATATATATATATATATATATAATATATATAATTATATTATACTATAACATATATTAGTATTATATATTAGTATTAATTATTAATATATATATTATCACACAATAATATTATATACTTTTAATTATAATAATATTATTATTCTATAAATATATATATGTTATATAATATATATAATTTAATATATATAGTTTAGTTATATTATTATTTTATATTATATTATTATTATTCATTATGATTATATTAATTATTATTTTATTATGATTATCTATTTATATTATTATTATATTATATATTATTATTATTATAGTATTTTATTGATTAATTATTATTATATATAATTATTATTATTTTAATAACTGTGTATTTGTTAATTTAAGGGTTAAAGAATAAACTTTAAAAAAGCTTAAAAAAAAAAACCTACGTAATTAAAAATCCTCCATTTTCATTTAGGAGTTTAAAAGTAAAGAAAAAAAAAGTGAATTTAATTAATTATCTTACAAATATTTTGGGTTAAGGTTAAGTGTCTGCCAAAACTCATTTGTGTTTTATACTCCTAAAAATTTCTGACTTAAGAATTCCACAATTTTTTGTATTTTTTTTTTTTTTTTTTTTTTTTTTTTTTTTTTTAAAACCTTATACTTTCTTAGATTTAACATATATCAAACGAAGTTTTTTTTTCTTTTTTTAAAAGTTTTTGAGTGAACTTCCCATTATTTTATATTACGTTGTTGTTGTTGTTGTTGTTGTTTTCCAAAATAAAAATTCTCTTTTTACATTTACAGTTTCTCAAACTGTAAATTAAAAAAATAAAATTTGTGTTAAACATGTAATAGCTAAAAAAAATGGTTTCAATATAGGCTAAAAATCCTTTTCTAATGTTAAAAAAGCAAAATAAATATAAGATGTTTTTAAAATTGTTTTTCTTATTTATTTTTATTAGTAATTTTCTTAAATCCTTATTTGATCTCAACGAAGTAGAATTTCTCCGAAAAGTTAAAAAAAAAAAAAATGGATCAGCGACTGTAGCTCACTGAGTAAAATTTATCCTTTAAGATATTTTCCATCAATTCTTATATTAAATAATTATTAAAATTTTTTTATTATTATATTTAGTATTAATTATTATTTAAATCTTGACCAATAAATAGAAAGTATACTTTATAAATTCCGACCAATAGGAGAATTCTGGCAACCCCATCGATATGGCTGTAGTTATCTTACTTAACCTGATCCAAACAAAAATATGTTTTATATGAACTGTAAAATATAAATAAATATAATAACCCCCTCCTCCCAAGAAAAAAAAGAAAAAGAGCTGAAAAATACAAAATTGGTAATTAAGAAACTTATATATAAAGCAGATTTTGAACGTTTCGTTGATGGCTTTTAAGACTTTCACTATTCCAACCGTATACATATATGAAACCATTTGCTTTCTTTTCAAGATTTAAAAAAGTGAGGTATTATAGCCAGGACTGCTGAGTCGGAATCGGAGCCGGAGCCGTTTTTGGTGTCGGAAGGCTTTGGTCTGATCCGGAACTGGAGCCGGAGCAACAAAAAGATCTGAAGGCGGGACTGAAGTGGAGAAACCAATCCGCAGCCCAGTTCAATCCCCAGTCAGAGTGAATGATTATCTTTTAAGTGTTATTTTATCAATACCCTATTTCACAACTTGCGTAGGGATAGTAAGGAATGGGCAGTATATTGCGCATCAAATATATATAGTAATATATAATAATATATAGATCTATTAATTATATTATTATGATATTATTAATATATGTATAATATATAGTAAGTATATATATATATAATAAATGGTATAAATAAATATATAATATCTCACCCCAGTTATGGATAATTAGTGATTATATAGTAGACTATACATATATAACATTATATATATTATATATATATATATATATAAATATATATAATAAATATAATTAATATATATATTATAATTATTATATATAATATACTATATAAGGATACCCAGTATGGGCATCATATATATATATATATTCATTTTATTATAATATATTTTAATTTTATTTATACATATAAAATATAAATCATATATATATATATATATATATATATATTATATATTTATATATATTCCATAGACTTTATCACTACTTATACTATTATCATACATACGCCCCGTTTTACGGGAAGCCACAGATCGTTGGTCCTCCTCTAGAAAGACTAAAATTTAACAAGCAAGTAAATGCTAATAAACATAATTCAAATGTACGTATTTATTAACTATTACAAATAATGGTAAATCATGTTATACCATAACATATCATACCGTATAATGATCATTTTCTTACAAAAACATTATTTCATAATAATTTCTATGAACGTCGGGTAGGCAATTTCGATTTTTGTTCCCCCAAGAAAGGGCATACTAATATGCTTTTTCAAAACCTGTTCATGCAACTATATTTTTTATATATATAACCTTATCTATTGTCGTTATTTGGGAGGCATTCTCACGCAGAATCCGCTCTCGACCACGTGCAGGAGAATAACTTCCTCAAATTCTCCAACCATCTCCATAAGAGAAGGGGCGTTGGCGCACTGCAAAAGAAAAACAAAATAAAGAAAACATGTAAAAAACACTTAAAAGAAAAGAATCGTAGAATGTTAATGGTGTTAGAGTGTGTGTGTAAGATATACTTAATTATAAAGGTAGTAGAGGGGGGCAGTGATTTTGAGACGTGAGTCTCTTCCCTGATTCTAGAAGCATGATCGTTGAGACTATGATTATATATTAATAAATTATATATGTATATAAATAATATATAAAAAGGAATAGATATATCATGTAAATATATAATAGTATTATTATAAATATGATTAAAGAGATAGAGATTTGACACTTGAAGCAAGTATATGAGTATATATATATATATATAAATAATAGATATAGATATAAATAGATAATAGATAACTATACAGTATCATAAATATATTATATAGTTATATAGTATATTATAAGTAGAGCTCTCCGTTCATGTATAGTATATAAATATATTATATGAAATAATGATATATAATATAAATAATATATATATATAAGATATATAATATATATAATATATAGATAAAAGAAAGTAATATATATATAGATATATAGATAAGAAATATATATATATTATTAGTAAAGAGAAAATATATATAATATATCAATACTGTTATATAATATATTATAATATATAAGACTTATGTGGCGGTGATACGCTGAGTAGAGGACGTGGCGATGATAGGATACTGGGGGCATCTGAGGATTGAGTAGCGTAGGTGAATGAAAAGCTTAAGCAGAGCGATTAGAAGCTAACCCAAAGACAGGACTTACGTCAGACTGCTAGATAGACTGATAGGAGAATGGATAGTTCCCTACCTTGAAAATCTATCTTGTTGAAACTTTATATAGACGATCTAAAAAGATCTAAGGAATTTTAGGGTTAGAACATCAAGTTATGATGATCGACAAGATGCCTTTGAGCAAATTTCCTACGAGATTTAGAGATTCCAAGTATCGTTGAAAACTGATCCTCGATCGAACCTGATAGAAACTATCTAAAAATTCGATCCTTCAAAACGAGACAGAAAAAGTATGAGATAATGGATATTGAAAAAATGTGTGAACAAGAATGTTGCACATGTTTGCTGTATGCAAGCCAGCAATACAACGTAACAGGATGTCAAGACTCAATACGACAGGAACGGACGCGTATGATACACCGTATAAGGTTCCAATACCGAAGAATTTCAACGATTGACCACAAAAACTCATGTTCAGAAGTAGGCTCTCACCGAGGAGTTCGACAAAGCGAAGGTGCGACCAGCACGAGAAAACAAGTACAAAGAATAGAAGACATGCAGATTCGTGAGACGCTTCAAGTTACTAGCCGATTCGAGAGTTCCAGTCTCAAGTCGATCCATGAAATCAATGTTAAAACGGCAAATTAACAACAACTTTAGAATGAGCCATCTTCCTGCCCGCAGTGAGAATCGAGGGTACGCGCTCGAAAAAACAGGTATATAGATGCACAGTACGATCTGGTGTGAAATGATGAGCTCAGATAGCGAACTCATGTAGCTCAGTTAACACGCCATGGAAATAAGCTGTACGGCTCAACATATAAGGGTAGTTGTCCGTAAGAGTTTGTCAACGCACTATTAACTCTTCTCGTCTAATAATGTAAGCATATTATCCAGAGGAACGAACCAAGTGAGATTACCACTCCCAAAGAACAAATACAAGAAGAGCGCTCTGTAAAGTCGCCGACACGACGAATGTAGCGGTGCGATACAATCCTATAGCGAGAGTAATGAGCGATATAAATCCAGTCTCCTGTCTGAAGCGCTGTGTACTCTACTAAACATCAGTGGGTAGCTAAGGCTCGTACGGAATTACAACATAAAGGGATGTGGAACGCGGGGGGTGAAGGATGAACACTCGACTGCCTCTAATGAGTCGAGTAGGAGTCGTAACTAGGGTACCCCTCGCTACGTAGGAAGCGACAGAAGAGATTCAGACGATTACAGTAAAGAAGTCAGAGGGGGCAAGAACACAGGAATGTCAAGGGAGGTGTGGGAATAACGGGTGGGTCTATGAGGATAGGAAAATTGTGTGAGATTACAAAACATCACAGCAAGAGCGCAAAACCGAGAAAGAGACGGTGCGAGAAAGCATCAATGGTACATGGATTGGTGCTGGCAAGAGGAAAACGATAACAATAGTGTGTGACTCACTATTGAGTAAGAGAGATCCAAAGCAAATCCCAGCCTCAAAAGAATAAGAGGATTAGGGAAGGTAACATAAGACATTGTGACTGCCGTAAACAAAAAATCAGAGAGTCCACGATAAGGCAGGCGACTTGTACTGAAGGGGGTGACAGCAAGAAAAAATGTAATAAGGGATGAAGTGATTAAAATATAAGGACATATAAAGCTAGATATTAGTATTAGGTGGTAAAATATTAGAACCTGATCCGCGTGAGAACAGCATAGTACAAAAGAGATATAAAGACGTGCTCAACTCGTATTAAGATTATATATCATAGTAATATAAGTAAGATTAGATATATATATATATAGGTATAGATAAGAGGTAAATTATATAGATAAGAAGTAATATTGCAGAATAATTGATATATTAATGATAGATATAGATATAATATATATTAGATATATATAATGATAATATAGAATAGATGAGTGAGAAAGTATGTTATAGTAATTATACAATATATATAATATTATATTATATAATATATATAATGTAGAATAAGAGATCATATATAATTAAGAGATATAAGTATATATATATATATATAAATACTATATAATTATATATGCTGTTTTATTATAGATGAAGAAAGATATATATGAAATAGAGATGAATATAATGATATTATATATATAGATATGAAACTATATAATAAGTAATATATGTTAGAATAGATAGAAGAAGTAAATTAGTAGATAGTAGTAATATGATGAGATATAGAAGATATATATATGATATATAATATGAGATGGAATTATGTATATCTATACGCCTCCAGTAGGTGCTTAGCACTCTCTAGAGCCTAGCCCATATATGAAATCATCCAACAAGAGAATCTAATGTAAGTGCAGAATTGACTTCATAAAAGTAGTAAAGATAATATGAAATAGAAATATATAGATATAATATTAAGATAGGTTAGGTTTATTAAATATAATATAATGAAATTTATATATATATTTCAAATGTTCACTAGTGAGTGATTTGAACCTTACTTAACCTTAGAGGCGGCGGTCTGCAGATGCTCTCGTAACTCCTCTCGATATAACGTTTATTTGCAGCAAATATAATTTGGTGCCGGACAAGTACATCTCGTGAGGAAAAAGAAATTAAGGGCTAAGTTAGTTGAAGAACAGGACCCAATATAGGCGAAAAGATAAAGCCCTAAGCCGGATCTCCCTCATATACCCCCGCGGGACCAGAATATGTAATATGATAGAATATCTCACAGACAGAAAATCAACACCTATGAGAGCGGTAATGGGGACCGCAATAACGACTCTCGAGCACGTATGATAGTAAAATCAGGTCAATTGTATAGGTTAGCAGTCACCCGTACCTCAGTATATACTATAAGTATAGCCATACACCTAATCCCCCATGATATATAACTTAAAAAAACCCCGCTCCTAATAGTCGCGCTACTGATAACAAGAGGCACCGTGAGGTCTAGCGTACCTTGCTCATAACTGTGATCAACAGGCTCCTATTGACAGACTTAGGCGGTGCACCATCATATCCACGGGTCGCTTAGCTGAGCTCTCACATAGCCTAGTCTAGCCCAATACACATATCATCACTACTATATAGACATCCGTACTGAACCAAAACCGACTATTCATTACATAACGCCACTAATGACCCAAAACACATTTTAGTTCAACACTATTGTCATAGGACGTGCGCATGTTACCTCTCAGTTTTCAGTCATCATACCAACTAACCAACAGTCGCGAATGACGCAGTAGTACCTCGCGTGAGTCCAAGTACTCATGTATGCTCTAGCATACACTACATTCATAAACACAACACGCGCGTAATGAATGCATAGTATCATGTTAATAGCACATGAACGAGATTATATGTTTGTGAGAGCTTTTAAAAGCTAGTATTCAAGACACAGTGTTAGACTGCAGACCAGAGGCCACTGTACCAAAGATAAAGAGTAAACACTATATTTTTGTGCGAATACCTATCAAACCTCTTATGCGCATCATAGACCTTTTTCTTCGTATCACTGCTCCTCCAACATTGAACACCCTTTCCAAACTACTCCATTTTACATTTAAATATTAAGTCAATACACGAAGCCGCAACACTTTCATTTGTCAAGTCCTACATTACACTCCACTACACCTGCACTATCGTGTCAAAGCGGCGCTTAGCGCATCCAAACAGTGATGACCACTAAATAGTTGCGAAACATGAGACATCTCGTAAAATTAGATACGAGATAGCTCCTTCTCACTCCACTTTGCTAGCAACATAACTTTACACACTGAGGAGGTTCCTCCACGCACAACCATAACCTTACTCTGGACTGCCACGTTACTTTAATATATAACGTTTATTTATATCATAAGCAGATATGAGATAAATATAATAATGAGATATAGGATAATAACTATAGAGACTACAAGACATAGATAGATAGATAACTAAACAATATGATATAAGACATAAATATGAAGAGAATTGATGTGACTGCCTCCCCGGTGTTCGGGGTCATCGTGCCGCCACGACTAACGTGTACTGTATCATAGACTACTATAGGCATAGTAATATATATAGTAAGCAAAAGAGAGAAGACTACTCGCTCTCTCTCGTCTATTATATAATTATTAGTATATATAATATCACTAGGTACCTCTAATATTTATAGGGTACTTCAGCCGGTAATATCTAAACAAATATGACCCCACTCCACATTTCAGTACTACTGATTATTACCCTTATGGTAGTTATCCCAATTTAAATGGGTAAAAAAAATTCTTTTTATTTTGATTTAATACTTAATTGTATCTCAAAGTAGTATTATATATTAGACCCCAATATTTGATTGCTAAGTAATTTCGTTTCTCTTCGGCCTTCCGTAGGAACCATATATAATATATGAACGATCTAACTTCCCCCCTCCGGGGATAGTGTTCTTACCGAACCCCCTACTCACGTTTTTTCATAATACATAGATATATGTCGCAGAGAGAGAGAGCGCATCGCAAGCCCCTCACCTACTGATAAAACGTCCCCCACGGATCCCCTCGCACGGAGCCCCCTAATGCCGGATAGTAGAAGAGAATAAATAGATGATATTGAAGATAGAGTAGAAGAGAACGAGAAGTAAAGAGAGCATGAACAGTATAGACGAGAGAGATGAATATAATGAAGTCGATATATAGAGAGATGTAGTTAAGGTATTAAGAGAGTTATATAACTAAAATTATATATTAAGAAAAAAGTCATATAATTACTCAGAAAATCAAGTTTACACAAAAAAAGTTCAAATAATAAAACAAAACACACCAAAATTAAGCAGTATAAATTGAACAATTAATTAAAGTAAGTATAGCAATAAAAAAGGTATCTACACAGGTACAACTAACATATCAAAAAAAGACATAATAGGAAACATTTTTAATCGGGTCTTTAAACAATAATCTCTCTTTTT
>JABUQX010056011.1:0-41984 GCA_015478945.1 Trachelipus rathkii
ACCCCCACTTTCGCTCCGTGCTCGGCGTCTGCCTGCCTGACAAGCTCACTCGCGCCACGCCAAAGGCGGAGTTTGAGCACATGCTACGAAACTTGGTATACGTCGCCCTTCTGCTTCTCCAAGAGAGTTCAATGGTCCTCTTAACCCCCTCCACAAATGGGTTCCTAAAGGTGCTATCCTGATTGGAGGCCTGTGGGAGATTTTTTAGGGCTCTGAACGCTTGTACGATACACGCCATATACCCGGTCCCGAATCCAGCTCTTTTCACCTCTAATCTGCTGGTAAATTCCATTTTTTAGTAATTGATCTTGTCAGGGCTTACCACCATATCCCAGTCGCAAGATCCCAGTCGCGCTAGAGGACATACCGAAGATCGGCATTCATACGCACACCAAGGTTCTCTTTTGGCCCTCCCTTTAGAGTAAGACGCATAGACCCTATTTTCGGCCCTTTGTTAAAGGTGGTGCAGCTGCAGACTTTTCAAACGCTTCATCGATGAAGTTCTTAGAGGTCTCCCTTTCGCTCCTTTACTTATCTGGATGACCTCCTCATGGCTTCCTCTTCTGCCGAGCATGAACAACATCTACGTGCCGTTTTTGCCAGGTGGACCGAATGTGGCATGCGTCTTCAACCCGGCAAAGTGGTTTTTTGGTGTTCCTTCTCTTACCATTTCTAGAACACTGTTTCAGCGGATGGTTCATTCTGTCCTCCTTGCAGAGCGCGTAGGAGGCATTCGCGCCACCTTCCCTAGGCCTTGTCTCTCAGAAGCCAGCTTCCGTCAGTACCTCGGCATGCCTTAACTTCTATCATCGTTTTCTCAAATCGGGCGCTGATATTCTTCGACCCTCACCGCTCTCATCACATACAACCAAGAAGCACCTAGAGGCTAGTTCTTACAAAAGTGGACTGGTTCTGACGAGCTACTGCTGCTTTATTGAGACTTTAACCAAAAGTGAAAGCACTCGCGTTCAGACCACACTGCTTAGTCCACCCTCAGTGAACTCAGCCTTCCAGACCAGAGTTCAAGGTTAGATGCCTCCGATTTTGTAGGCTGTCGGAGGTGTTCTCAATCAAGCAAGCACCTGAATGGAGTGTGTGTCATACCTCACTCGCCTTTTTCTCTCGCAAGTTGCAACCATCTCCGAGACTCGCTACAGTGCTTTTGGGAGGGAGTTACTTGCGATGTATATCTCGCCGTTCGTCATTTCCGCTACTTTCTGGAGGTTCGTGAGTTCCACATACTCACTGATCACAAACGCACTTACTTCCGCTATTTGGGTCCCACAGAAACGAAACGGCACTCTCCTCGAGAAGCCATCGTCACCTTGAGTATGTCTCACAGTTCACCATTGATGTCAGACAGACATATTTCAGGTGTTGACAACTTCACTGCTGACGCTACTCTTCCGCATTGAAATTGCCGCGATTTCAGCCTTATATTATATATTAATAAACAAATCATATAAAAAATAATATGTATTATAAATATATTATTATATATAATATATATTATTATATAATATATATATATTATAAGTATATACGGTGTTGGCTATTTTTAAGTAACCTTTGGAAATAAAAAGAATAATAACGAAAGGCTTTTTTCCCTCTAAAAATCGTCTTTGAATGTTTAGTATTGCATACAGCATGGCTTCGTGCAGTGCGAGTGCAGAACAAAATCCTCCCTTGTGTTTCATTGAACAACTTGATTCTTTTTTAGTATTATGCGAAAATATGAAACTTATTTAAATTTTTATATGCATAACGTGCTGTGCGAGCATAAATTTAAAAAATGCGGAAATGCCTATTGGTTTGATAAAATAAAACATAGCTGGTGATATTCCGTTGTACAAAACCAGTTATTTGAAGGTAAAATAAAAGACAATCATTATATGTCGCAACTTGTTTCTAATTTAGGGGTACATTTTGAAAAAAGCACCGTATGATGTTGATAGATTTGTAAAATTCGTGGCTTATTGGTCTTAAACCCACCCCGTAAAGCTTTCAAGAAAACAATTAGATATTATCCAAAGCTACTGTCGTTTGGAGCATTACTGCGAGAGGGGTATTTTTATTCGTATAATACTAATATATTTGGAGGTGTGGGAAACCGTTGAGATTGACGAGCGAAATCGAAAGAGTAAATAACAAGGAAGAGAAATTCCATAGGTCAGTTGGATATCTTGGGCCGGCATTGAAAGAGAAGTAAGATGAAACATTTATGTGTTGTCAGTGGGTAATCGAAGCCGCGATACCTACTCTTTAATAAAAAAAATAATTCATCAGCAAGATTTTCATGGAAAGCCTATAACTGTTTAGAATCTGAAGGGTTTCAACACCTTACAGTAAATCACAGTATTAATTTTGTTGACCCGGAAACGGGTGCAAATACACAACAAATAGAAAGGTTTTGGCGGGAAGTGAGGTCCGGCGTGCCTAGATATGGCAATCGAAAGCAGCATTTAGATAGCCACATAGCAGAATTTCTTTTAAAAAAAAATTTCTCAAACATAAAGAGAGAATCCACAACATTTGGACGGCGATCAGTAAAATATATGATCCAACAAAATAACAAGGTAAGAAATAAAAAATTTTATATATTTTATTTTCGTTTAGTTCAATAATCGAATCCTTGAATATCGGGAAAGGAAAAAAATCGAATATAAAAAAAAAAATATATTGATAACGATGTATCGATAAATTGATAATATCGATATCGATAATCTGATACACATTTTTACAGTTTCTTCATCCCTCCACAGTAAAGAAAATAATATAGTCATAATGGGTGATTTTAACTTTCCTGGCATTCAATGGGATTCCTTGTTTAATATAAACCATAGCAGTATTGTATTTATAAATTGTATACTAAATAGTTAGAAGTGTGTAGCCCCAAATTAGAAAAGGCCCCAAAATAAAATAAAAAGGCACGGCCCAGCAATAAAATATGGCCCACAATAGAAGGAAGCAGCAGCTAGAATAAGGGGTAATTGTGGTGCAGTTTCACAACTTGAGTTATGTAAATAGTCAAAATATACGCAAATTCAATTTAGGTAAATGGTTTGGTCAGTAACATGGCATTTATCTGTTATTAACAAATTTAAGTACATTTTGAAGAAAGTATTATTTTCATAAAAAATCTTTAAACAAAAGGCTACGCAAACCTTACTTTGTTTGGCTTTGTTTCGTTCGTGTAGTATAACCTAATGAAGATTGAAAGAAAAGGGATGGCACAAAAATATCGACTTGTCCTGAGGTATCGATATTTGGACTCGATATACGATATTTTTAAGCGATTTACTGCGTTTCCCGAAGCCCCTGCAGCCCGGGCGGGGCACAGTTTACAGGCGCATATGCATTATTTTCCCGAGCCGTTTCGTCGCATTCTAACGTTTCACGTAGTCACAGTCAGGCGCCTCGTTGGTTAAATCCTGAATTCGGGAATTAAATAAACCGGGCGGGCTGCGGAAGGAACTTTGTTTACAACAATTTCTTTACTAAAACATTGTCGAGAATGGCTTGTAAAGTTTTTTAATATTTTATGTTAACTTTATGATAAAGGATACTAATTATGGTAGATTATTTTATAAAAAGATACAATAAGTGATTCAGCGCAGTGGTGCACCGTAAGTCGCGGGCAACATGTTGGCTCGCGTGCGTTCTAATGTGGCGCGCGTTATTGAGGGTTGTTATTTTCGGGTCAATTGCGGTATATACGATTGTTGGTGTTTCGGGTTATTGGGTTTTGGTGTGATGAGGTAATTGTTAACATCGTTTTAGTTTTACAATTATAATATATCAGTATTTTATATATATATATATATTATAGATCTTATATACTTATATATATAGTATATATATATAAGATATATAGATATAGTATGTATATATATAGGTTATATTATATTAATAAATATATATAAATATATACTATATATATAATATATATAAATATAAATATAATATTAATATATATATATATATATAATATATACATATTATATATATATATATATGTATATATTAGTTATATATTATTTATTATATGTTAGCTGATGGTTTATTATATATTATATGTATATTAATAGTATTAATATATAGTATATTAATATATATCTATATGTATAATAAATCATCTGATTTATGGTCTTCTTCTAGGGATGATGAAGTAGTCTTGTGTGGTAGCGCTTGAAATATCTAAAGCTTTTGACGGGTAGACACGCAATGCTACTCTTAAGCTACCTTCCTTTGGATTTCATCCTTCCCTTTGCTTACTCTTGTCTCAGTATTTCTTTCAGATCGTTCCATTTCAGCTCTTGCTGATGGAGCAACGTCCCCACAATAATTGTAAACATCAGGGGTTGCCTCAGACATGGATATTCTTTATTCTGAACTTTTTTTAATTTTAATGTCTGGCTTAAGCTGGATTTTCTTACTCGTTCACTCTATTGCGCTGAGTCATCTCCATTCCTCACTCAATTTTCCAATGTGCTCCTTCGTTTGTATCTAAGTTGCCTCTCGTTCTACGTTTACGATCATTTCTTGCGATGTGGTCGGATTTTCTTAGGCTAAAACACGCATTCTTGTGAATTCGACTCTTTTAAAACTCACTTCTTCATTTCCTTCTCTAAACACTTCAACATATATCTTCGAGGTCTAAATTCTCAACTGTAAAACAACAAAATATTCTTTACTTCCTTCATATCCTTTTCTATGTGAATATGAATTATTTACTTAAAATTAGATCGGATCATCACTACTTTTATGACTAGATTATATGATTCTGTTCAATTCGTGAATTTTTCTTCTGCTAGCTGCTCCAGTTATATAAGAGTCCTATTCGCCCCCCTTGGAATATCTGTTTTTTGGTTTTCACATTTGGGGGTGGATGATCCGGTTCCACCTCCTTTTGGATAGTGTTTGAGGCTAAGGCTAAGAGACTAGTAAACTGTCCAATTCTTTCTATTCCCTGCGAGGTGATATTAGTACCGCATCGTCTTTTTATAAGGTTTCAATGGAAGTGCTCGACATGGGAGCCTCTCACATTCCCACCACTGCGTCGCCTCGTAACACAAGGTGCCTAACTCTCACATGAGTATTGTGTGAATATTGGAAGACTCAATCTGGTTTACTCGTTTGTGGTGTGTGCTCCTTCTTATCCAGCCAGCTTCGTTTTTTTTTGTGTTGTGTTTGTTTTCTATTGCCTGTCCTATGTCCATTTTTCCAGCAGTATCAATCTTCCTCTCTTTAACGTCTCGTGTCTGATGGAATACTTTCTTTTTCTTTTTCATTCCTTTTTTTTTTTTTTTTTTTTGCCCTTCTTTTCACTCCTTCCACATACACCATGACTTGCACTGGCATCGTTTATTCACCTATCTAATATATATATACTCAGGCTATCTACACGAAAAGTGTACATCACTTATATATATGATATACGTATACATATATATATTTATAATATTAGGTTTATTTTTTATTAAATATACTTTGTTATAAACTTAATATTAAAGTTAAACATAGTTATATATATTTTATACTATATATATATATTATTATATTATAAGTATTTACTATATATATATATTTATTAATATAATATATTAGTATAATATATATATATATATAATATATATTAATAATAAATAATATAATGAATAATGTACTGATGTAATGTTAGTGGTTCGTCGTCCCTATGTTGGTCGCCTAAAATTTTTAAATTCTTAAATTTGCTTGCGGTATTACAATTAAGACCATGTTTAGAGTATTGTTTCAATTGTCAGCTGATCCAACACGACGCGGCGCTCGGATCCCGTTTCCATGTACTTCGCTAGTTTGTTCACTAGCTGTTTAATGTATTTTTTAAATTTAAGGTTTCTAACTGTCGATTTTGCACACGGGCTGCATCGGGCTTCGGGAAACGCAGCTATTTTCTTAGGCGATATGGCAATATTTCGATATGTTCTTAATATCGAAAACCGATATTATTTTCAAAATATAATATTTTTTAAATAATTTAATATTTTGTGGCATAGTAGTAGTAGTTATTTTATAAAACTGCCTTTGTACATTTTGGTGTTATTCTAGATTTGAATCTGTGTTCGTCGTATATGTTGTCTATGAGAAATAGTACTCATTTTATTGTCTATGGGAACATAGTCTTTTATTGCTTCAAAAATAAGCCGATACCGGCTTTCTTTTACATGTTGGCTGAGGAACGAATTTTGTATATGTCATTTTTATTTGAAACGTATCGTTCTTGTATAAGTTTGTGAATTTTAAAGTTGTGAACTAGTTTATAATAATTTATCTTTTGTGTATTAATGAATATATTGGTGACGGAAATAATTTATTACTAGTATCATAGATCTAGCAAAGTTAGTATTTGGAAAATATAGATAAGTTAAAATTTAACTTTGCATGTAAATCTTCTTTATCTTTGAAGGAGTCCAAAAGATTTGAAAGTACGCAACGTAATATATCTATATATATAAATATATATTATTTATTTATAGTATATATATACTATATATATACTATATATACTTATATCTTATATACCTCACCCCTATAATAATTTATATCAATATAAATAATATATATATATATATATATTAATTACCTTAAAATCTATATATATATATGGCATAGATTTACTTTGTGGCAGTATCATATCTCAAAAACTAAAATAGCTACCGCGAAAAGGAGATACATTGCTGGAATCCTGGCAAAATTTTACTGCGGAAACTGTACAACAAAAAAAAAAAAAAAAAAAAAAAAAAACAAAAAAAAATCATATCTCAAAACTACAAATAGCTACAGCGAAAAGCAATACATTTTTGGAATCCTTGTAAAATTTTAGTTTAGGAAGATGTAAAAAAAAAATAAATATAATAAATAATAATTATTGGGTTTTTTTTTTTAGGCGCAGGGGACATATTATATATATATATAGTTATTTTGTAAGGCTATTAACGCAATGTAGGGGGATCGAGCCGATCGGGGACCACAGGGGGGGACGTTTTCCATACCCCGTAGGGGAGGGGCGGAGGAACCCCGGCGACACCCAAATACAAAGAGCGGGGGTTCGGAGACCCTCCCCGGAGGGGGGGAATTAGCCCTGTCGTTCCCCGGAAGGCGAAGAGACCCCGACTTCCTGCCATCGGTGCGGTTATACCCCTTGGGGTATTCTTAGTTAAAAAAAAAAGCAAATTTAATTAGAAACGTTTGGATTTATTTTAACGTGTAACCAATAAAAGGTCTCTAAATAGGTCCTCTTAATCATATTCTATAATTATTAACAATAATTTTTTTTTTATTTTTTTTATTTTTTTTTTAGCATTCCTATCCAAAATTTTACGAGGATCCCAAAAATGTATTCTTTCCGTAGTTAATTGTAGTTTTTGAGAATTTTTTTTTTTTTTTTTTTTTTTTTTTTTTTTTTTTTTTTTTTTTTTACATTTTCGCACTAAATTGGACCAGCATTCCACAAATGTATTCCTTTTCGCTGTAGTAATTGTATGTTTTTGGAGATATGAGTACTGGCCACAAAGTAAATCTTTGCCTATATAATATATAAAATAAGTATATTTATATATATATATATATATATATATATAGTATATATATATATAATAATAATATATATATAGATTATATAGATATATATATTAATATATATTTTTATATTATATATTTATATATTATTATTATATAATCACGCTCGAGTGTTCGTTCATTACATTTGTTCAGCCAAAGCCGGAGCGGATGGCTTGACTGGCATGACTCATGGCTTAGAAAGCCATCACCCAAGCCAGTCAAGCCATCCGCTGTGACTGGCTGAACAAATGTATGAACGAACACCGAATCGAATCGATTCTTCTCCCAAAATTTTTGCTTTTACTTGAACCTTAAAATTAGCTAAAGCTGCCTTATGCTGAAATTCAGTCTCTCAAAAGGGAAACTATTGAACGAAATAAAATACAAATAAAAATACGGCTTCTCCGGGGTCGAAGAGGACTACCTTAGTTATTATCAATATACAAGGGTGAAATTTATATGTAAATCATACATTTATTTTACTACTTTTAATATAGTGATAGAAATGATATTTAATTTATATGGAGAGTGTGAAAATTACGCTGACAAATTATAAGCGTTACATGACGAATAAAGAGCCTAACTCCCAAATTGTTTTTTATTTTTTTTTTTTTGCTGAAAGGAGAAATCATCGTACAAATTTAGCGACTTCATCTCCATGTTGTTGGTATAAAGTGCTTAAGAACAAACATCACCATAATAAATAATAGTGTAACAAGATCTTATTTACATTTAATACACCTGACAAAGAACAAATGCAACAGAAACAAATATTCATATTGAGAATTGATCAAATAATATAATTTTAAATGAATGGTAATTCATTATTATTTTTATTATTATTATAATGATATTATTATTATTATTATTATTATTATTATTATTATTATTATTATTATTATTATTATTATTATTATTATTATTATTATTATATTATTTTTTTAATGATACATTATTATTATTATTATTATATTATTATTATTATTATTTATTTATTAGAACAAAAATTTGAATCTCTTAGGATTCTCTCCTCTCTCTCTCTTATTCATGTTTTTCTCATAGACATTCATGCCTCCCTTTTCCTTCTCTCTCTTCTTTCCGCCTTCTCTCTCTCCCTCCCTCCCCCCCCCCCTCACCTTCGCTCTCATTCTCCTTCTTTTCGTTTCTCTCACTCATCCCTCTTCCACATCCCTCCCCTCTAACTCACTAACCCTCTCCCTACCATACTCTCTTTCTCCTTCAAGCTTTCGCTCTCACTCTCTTCGTTATTAGGTTTTTAAATCACTTTATTGCAAGAGTTTCTTTATCATGAGTAAGGTTTAATGTCAGGAGAATCAATGCTTTTCCCTCTGCAATTTTATTATAAATTCTAGTTTGTACACTTTTGGGCAGGGTTGGGGATTTTTTGGATTTTTTGAGAAAAAATCAATTTTTGAAATGCAGAAGTTTTATGAGTTCACTGCCCAATAGATTGCTTTGGAAAAATATATATTTTTTTAAATTTATAGGCAGTTAATATAGCCTAATTGTTGGTAATAAATTTTAAGGTGGTTTCAAAGTTTAAAATCACCTTGTAAACTTTTCTAGATGGGTAACTTACTCTATTTTTTTAATGGTATTTTTTTTCTTTTTAATTTTTAAGCAAATTTAACTTTTCATTAAAAGATAGTTTAAGACTTTAACTTGTAATTATTATAAACTTCATAGTCTTAGGATACTCTTAAGGAGCTGAATCAAAAATAAAATTAGCGGCTATCTTCATTTTTTTTGAAAAATTTATTTCATTTCAGTTAGTTTATTTTATCTTTTTATCTCATTCTTGGAAGATTTTTTTTATTTTACTTGTAATTTGAAATTTTTTTAAAATCATCTGTGCTCAGAAAAGATTTTAAAAGGTATATGCCACACTATATCATTGGGCAATTCACTTGTAATTTCCTTTTATGTTAAAGGGATTTTTATTGATTAAAATTTAACTTTTCATTTTTATGGTACTGTAATATTTTAATTTTAAACATATCAGATATTACCATTTTTTTTATATGTTTATAATAGTTTTAGAAAAGTGTTAATTTTTATTTCTTTTTTGATTTTTCTTCTTTATTAATTTCTTTTTCTTAATTTTGTTAGGCAAGGGTTAATAGACCCGAAATCCTGGATCTTTCCTGAAAATAAAAAAAAAACTCGCAGTCAGAAAATTGTTTTACTCAACCCCACAAACAGAGGCGGGAAATAACAGTTCAATTACCATTTACGGAGAATCAACATCCACATATCATTTTCACGGAAAGGAAGACCTTATTCTAATTAAAAATCTCAAATTCTACTTGACGAATACCTAATCAACACGAGTATCATACCATTCATTTTTCTCGTAGAAAGACATACTTCATGTCAAGTCAGTTCAATGTTCCAGGCGTCAAAATTTTCCTAGTCATACTTAGATCATTAGATGGAAATTCATGGTTCAAAACCTCTTCTTCTCGCTAAATTATTCGGCTATTTAAATTCAATAAAAGATCACAACTTCTCTTTCTCTTGTAGGGGTTTGCCCGTCGGCACTGTCCTGTTGAGGTCGTTGGTTGTTTCGTAGAGGTTAGAGTAGAATCCTAAGGTTCCCATCCAGTTTTCCTATTTTAATTATTTTGTTTATTCGTACTAGGTTTTTTAAAAGGAACCTTAGGAGCCTCCTATGGGTTTGTTAAGTTCTGGTGGTGTTTTTGTGTGAGCCGCAACAACCTTGTTACGTGCTTTCCCTCGAGACCGATTTAAAAAATGTCCTGTAGATTCTTTTAGTCTCTCCTAAACTTTTCATGTAGTTTCTTGTAGTCTTTCTGTTACTTACAAATTTTAAGTTTTTTATTTTATTAATTTTCAATATATTCTTCCCCACAGCAAGGTTTTACAATTAAGTAACCTCTATTAATTAGTAGCATTTAATTTTAAACAAGGTTTTAAATAGAACCTTTCTTTTTTGTATGAGCTGTGACGTCTGGGGCAGGAGGCTGCTAGCCCCATTGAAAACTCCTAAGCAGCCCGGAAGAAACGTACCACTATCGTGACAATATCACTCAATGCTAAATATCTCATATATTTTCCAATTGAAGAGGTTATTCAGCACCATAATTTAACTCCCTTTAAATTGAGGGCTGTCTGAGGACACTGTGCCACCAGTTGTGCACAACGAACACCAAATGCTGCGCCACGCCACAATGATCTGAACACCCATCAAATCCGCCGGAACATCCATCAAGTTAAGTTTCTTCTGCTGGCACTGCTCTGTTCGGCCATCCTTGCGCCGCCTGTACCGTTCGCTCAGGTGCGTGACCAACTGCCAGTAAAGACAGAGTGGTCGAAGCCTCTATGGCTCACAAAAGTAATACCCCAGCTTCACCTGACAGTTACACGCTACTTCCCGACGTCTTTCCAGGGCCGGAGAGCAGGAGGTGCCTTCGCGGCATTGCTCACTGGGGGAGTTGTGGCGTCTGGGGCAGGAGGCTGCTAGCCCCATTGATAACTCCTAAGCAGCCTCCGGAAGAAACGCTACTTCATCGTGACAACGTTCACCACTTCAAACATCCTTTGTTATTCACATAGAGATTCAAGACCAGAACATAAACTTTGTATATTTGAGGACTTGGTCATATGTTTCAAATCAAGGATATCCTATCTTAACTGTAAGGGGATATTCATTCAATCAAAGGATACCTAATTTTAAATGAAAAGGATATTCTGACCTTAAGAATGTTGTGGTATAGTTTCCACTATCCTGATCCCAAGAAATACAAATTTTTTTGGAATCTCCAATTTTATTTAAGTAAATATATTTGATTGTCTTTCTCATTATTTATCTTTTATGTATTTTATGGCTTTAATGCTTAATAATAATTAACTATATTGAATAATTATTATAAATTACATATAACTAAATCCTATGTTCATTGATTAATAATCCAGCCTAGGCAATTAAATATATCTGATATTATATTATATAATTCTCCTACAATTATAGAATAATTTAAATCTTGATCCTAAGAAACAAAAATAGAATCATTAGATCGCACTTCTCTTTTCCATTCATAAATCAATATTTTAATCTTTATTTTATTCTTTAGCATTAACTATATTGAATAATTATTATAATTTACAAATAACTAAATCCTATGTTCATTGATTAATAATCCAGCCTAGACAATTAAATATATCTGATATTATATTATATAACTCTCCTACAATTATAAAATATTTTAAAGGAGTCAGAACCAAAAATAGAATTATTTGATCGTACCTCTCTGTTAAATTCATAGTTAAATAAGAAACTGAACTACAAAGAAAGGAGATTCTCTTCCTCTCCTCTCTACAAATTTTCCATCAATATTCATCATAATTGACTTTTTGATATTATTGACTAGCCTGATAAACTCCTACATTCGATTTCACTGCGATTGACAACTTTTATCATTTGTAATACGAATTCCATCTACCACAATCAATCAAAAATGAGGTGGTGGTTCAGCCTGGAGGTGGACATTTTATTCCATTATGTACTACTATAACTTATAATGCTTGTTTAATACCGATATTTTCACTTTCAAATAATTAACTAAAAACCATATTGCTCTTAACATTCACCTTGTAATGAAACTACTAAATCTATTTAAAATTAATCATCGTTCTCTTTCTTAAAGAAACAAAACATAGAAGTTGTAATTCGCCCTATTAATTTTCTCTTTAGCTGCCTTTTCTGATAATGTTTAAGATCATGTCTGCAACAAAATTCTTCAAATTTCCATTTATGGTTCCATGGTATTAATACATGTTTAACCTGAGTTCATAGATTAATTTAAAATTTTTAGACTTCCAATGTCGATATGTGTGACAATGGGGAAAGGGTCGTTAATAGTGTGCCTTGTGTTCATTATGTATTAACCTCGAGATGCTTTTAGGAACCTTTACCTCACAATTGTGTTTAAATATGAATTTCTATATTTGAGCTTCTTTACATTAGTCTCATTAGATGCAGGTAAACTTCATTGTTATCATTCAAACATAGTCTGATTTTATATGCTCCCAGCTAAACAAGAAAGTATTATGACATCAAATTAGTTTATCTGCAGATACGAAACTAGTTTAATTTGAATGTTTCAATTTCATCTTAATTATTTTTCAGAATACATTTTGATTCTAGCAATTTTTTAAGTTATTTTGGAACATGTATACTACATTTAGATCCTATCATAGCAATTTGAATGATTTTATAGTTATATATTATAATAATTTTAACTTTCTGTCATAAACTTCAATAAAAATTATATCATAGCCTGAATTTATTATTAATTCCACTGTTTAAATTTGCTGAGACTGTAGCAGAATTTTCCCCTGAAATATTTACTTAAATTCTTAATTCACTCAAAGGCACTAACTAATAGCACCTAATCTTAATAAAAGATAAATTATTCATCTCAAGAATTGAAAAGATAATCAATTAACTGACTGCTGAGACAGTCCAAAAGCAAGTTAGCTCCTTCTTTTAAACCAAAATTATTTCATCCTTCCAATGAAATAAAAGAGAATTATTTAGTTATTTATAAATGTTTTCTGATTTATGAACTAATTATTTGAGTTTTAACTTAGGAAACTTTTCTGATTAAGACTGTACCCTTGGGTTTTCTATATTTTTTTATTAAACACTAAAAATAAATTAATCCATAGTAAAGAAATTAAAACTTTTGTTTAAAGAATTTATTTAAGAGAATCATCATCCAAGAGACTAAAATAATCATTCTGCCCTAAATAATGATAATTTATTATTTAGACTTATTTTTATTTTCCTTTAAGAAGCTACCAAGACACCACGTGTTTAAACCTAAAATGTTTTCTAAAAATACTTATAATATTATTTTCATAGCTGGCATTCAGAACATTTAAATAACTTTGCATCTCGATGTCGAAAATGCGCTGTTTAAGATTCCTCTGATTACACTCTAGCCACTCTCAAAGATGAACACTTATATTTATCGGCATGCGCATTCTCATGCTCACTCTTATAATTACATCTAGCCGCACCTCAGAACATTTAAGAACTTTGTATTCAGGAGAAGCTTTGCCAGCTGTAATATGTGTCTTCACATCACCTGCATAATGCACTCCAGCAATATTTTTAAATAATTTTATATTTGATATTAAGCATGTGTGTCTGGTTCTTTCTGATTTCATTCAGCCACACTCCAGAACATTTAAATAACCTGAACTTCGATGCTTGCTGCCTTTAGTTTTCCTCCGATTACACTACAGCTGCACTTTCAGCATTTAACAATTTTATATTTGCTATGATTACATGTGTATTTTTAGTGTCTTTCTTTTTAGATTATGCATCCATAGTCATGCACCCAGAACATTTAAATAACTTTGTATCTGATTGCTTAAGCATAAAGCTGTTTAAAACCCTCCTTTCTTGAGGCAACAACGGCTGAATGTAGTAACTATAGTAAACATTTGAACAACCTGTATCCGATGCTTAAGCACAAAAGATGGAGTTTCTTTCTGATTTACACCATAGCTTAACTGAACATATTTAAATACCTTCATTTTTACTGGGTTACTAAAGTATCTGTAATGTCACCTTAATTACATCCATAGCTGCACTCAGAACATTTAAATAACTTTGAACTAATAAAAGCTGTTGTTGTGTTATAAGCTCTTTTTCTGATTACACCATGCATTCAGCAATATTTAAATAATTTATATTTTCAAAAGATTACATGTGTATTCTTATGTTCTTCTTATCATAAATTAAGAAGGTACCTACAACATTAAATAACTTTGGTATCTCTGACGTTAAAGAAAGCTTAAGTTTAAAGATTCCTTTCCGATTAGCACTCATAGCTGCACTCAGAATATCAAACAACCTTATCCTGATGTCAAGCATGTAAAGCCATTTTAAGTTTCTTTCTGATTACACCTGTTAGCTACACTAAATGATTTTAAATACTTATATTTTCGTGATTACAGTTAGTGTATTCTATCGTCACTCTTATAATTACATTCATAGCTGCACCTAGAAACATTTTAATAATTTGAATCCACGTTAGTTACGTGCTGCTTCTAAGCTTCCTCTGACACCAGCCGCATTCACAATATTTAAATAATTTTATATTTTCGGGATTACATGCGTATCCTATGTATTTCCTCTAGATTGCATTCAAGTATTGCACTAGAACATTTAAATAATTTCTTTGTAATTCAAAAGCGCATGATGTAAGTAAGCCAAGCTCCTTCTTGATTACACCCATAAATGCATTCAAAGTACATTTAAATACCTTATATTTTCAGATTAAGTGCATGTGTATTCTCATGTATTCTTCTGATATCCAGACAATTTAACACTGAAGAATTTGGTATTTGATGCCACAGAAAGGTAGCTGTTTAGTCTCTGATCACACCTATAGCTGCACCTTATAACATTTAAATAATTTTGAGTTGCCATGAATTAACAGATGAATTTGATTTCTGATTGCATTCATAACTACAATGCTCACACTTAAACTTTCTTTCAACTTTTTAACTGATCTTTGTTTTTAAAACTTAAATTACAATATTTGCAACTAAGGTTTTCCCGATAATTCTTTTTCATGCTTTGATTCTGCGCTGCTGATGCTTGAGGTCTTCTTCTTCTTAAAGAACTTTTCATTTTGGAATCCTTTCCTACTTCACCAACATCGATAGTGAGGGTCTGTACAAAAAGAAAATTAATATGAATGGAGAAGAAAAAAACAAATACTTTTAGAAAATATCTTAGTCATCAAATGATTTCTTGTTTTAGGCAAGACAAATTTCAACATTTAACCATAAAAGAAAATGTAAGTTTGTGAATGTAAAAAACCAAAGACAAATAAGGAAAAAATAATTTTATTTTTAAATTTAGATTCATATTAATTAACACTAAAATTTAATAAACAATTCAAAGCAACACTTTTTAAAGGAGTCTTACCTTTGTATATTATAAATCAAATTATTTTTATTTTATAATATATATATATATATTAAAGTACACACCCCACTTCTAGATATATATATATATTAAAGTACACACCCCACTTTTAGATAACACCTTACAGACATCCCTACTACTGTATCCCTGTGTGGAGAAAGAATTGTCATAATATCAAAAATGTCCTGCGGTCGTAGCCGACTAAGGGGAAGTAGAAGTTGCTGGCGGCCCACTACCACCTACTTGCTAGAATGCTGATGCATGCCTCGGAGATGGTCGAGATCGCCGTAAACGACCTTCTAACTTCAAGAAATTGTGGCTTAACTGCATAAGTACATGGAAATGTCAGAGGAATAAAGTGAGAGGAGAGAGAAAGATGATTTATTTGTAAAGGAAAATTCATTTAAGTTTCACAAAATTTGAAACACAAAGATGAAAGGAAAAGCGTGAATTGAGTAGAGGTGAAATGTGCGTGCTGGTGGAAGAGAATGAGAGAGAGAATGAAAGGGAATTTTTACGAGTGACCTATACAAAGCTGTATGAGACCTTGTGTGTGAGTCCTAGAATTCCAATGGTTAAATTTAATTTTAAAAAGGTCAAGGTATGTGTGGTTGCAATGTATGGTCCATCTGAGGGGAAACGTTGAAGAGAGTATGATTTTTTGGGATAATCTGAATGGATGTTCTGGATGTAAGTATAGGAGCCTTGTGATTGATAGTGTTGGGGGACCTGAATGAATGGATAGGTGATCAAAAAGGACGGCACAACAGGTGGTTTTGGGGTATGGAGAAATAGAATGGTAGGAAGGGGATGATTTCTGTGAAGAGATATACATGTGTGTAAAGCAATACTTTCTTAAACACAAGAGTATCCATAAGAATACTAGAGTTGGTAGAGATGGTATCGAATTAAAAAGTATGATTGATTTTGTGTTAAATAGTTTATGATGCTGAAGTATGTGTTGGATGTCAAATCAGTGAGGGGTTTAGGAAATGGGATCATCGACTGTTATGTTTGTTCCATAAATAGTTAGTAGATAGGATTGAGAGGAAGGTGATAAGGAAAGGAAGTAGGCAAAATTAAGAGGAGAAGGCGAGCAAGACAATAAGGATAAGTAGGTAAGAGCGCTCGCTAGTAAATCTGCTGAATGTGAACAAGTTGATACCGAAACAAATCTGGGGCAAATGAAGGAAGCAATTGTTAGTAAAGTGCAAAGAAGTGCATGTTAAAGTAGGAATGGTAAGAATGCTTAACAGCGAATTGGTGAATCAATAGTAGTTTTAGAGTTATTAAAGGCAAAAAGAAGCGTGGTTGAAATGCAAATTAAAAGTAAATGGTGATGTGAAGTTTCAAAAGAGATGCTGGAATTATATATGAGGAAAAAGAAATACTAAAGTATAGAGATAAGAGGTAAATGAACAGTGTTGAAGAGATTAGAAATTATATCACAAGAATAGGAAGCCTTCCGAAGGAAGTGCGGTGTTAAGAACATAACAAGGGAATCTGCCATAGGAAGGGGACGAATAGGGATGGTGCTTTGCAACTGATTTAAATGGATGAGGGGGAAAGGAAAGAACACTGAAAATCTGCAATAATATTAACAGGTCAAAGATAGAGGTGCAGAATGTGCGTGGTTTGATGGTGCAAGAAGGAATAGTATTTTTGGGATGAGGTTATATTAGTAAGAGGAGGTAATGGGTAGAGTAAGAAAGTTGAAGAACGGTAACCAGCAGGTATAGATGAAATACTGGTGAAATGACTAAGAACGGAGGCGAGATGGTGATTGATTGGATTTGGAAGTTGTGTAGTAAAGCGTTTATGGAGGGTATAGTTCCGAGATTGATGGAGTGTAGAATAGCACCCTGTATAAGGGTAGTATAGTGAACCGTAGAAATTATAGTAAACAAGCTTGCTGGAGTGCTTGTAGGAAGGCATATGCTGGGCATTTATCAGAAAGAGTGTAAGTCAGAGAGGACTGAAGACTGATTGCGAAGAAACACAGTGTGTTTATGGTAGAGGATGTGTGGTTCAAATCTTTACATTAAAAAACAAATGATTGAGAAAATAGAGGGAGAAGAACAAATTATACTAGTTTTATGTGATTTAAAACAGTATAGATAGAGTTAATAGGGAAGCTTTACGGCAGGTATTAGTGATAGATGGTGTTGGTGGTAGGCTTGAATGAATCAAAAGTACAGGCCATGACGAAAGTTAAAGGTAAGAATAAATGGTGTCAATGGTGACTGGTTTAGACACAGCGAGGAGACAGGGTTGCAAGCATACCCCTTAAGGTCTTTCAATTTGGGTAATATGGATGGGGTTATGAAAGACTTAGAGGTGGGATGGCAGGAAATGGTGTTAAATGATGGAGAATGGAGATGAGGGAGGTGCCCACCTATTGTAGTATAGTGGGGATGATTTGCACCGTGTGGGCGAATCTGAAAGAGTTTGAGAGATTGGTAGAGAGATTTGGCATGGCATGTAAAGGAGGGGTTGAAAGTAAACGTGATAAGAGTAAGGTTATGGCTTGTGAGTGGTGAGCCAGTCCTCAGTGTGTAGCTATGTTAGATGGTGAGCAGGAGCAAGTGTTCGAGTTTAAATATTTAGGTAATATGTTGAGAAGTGAAACAGATGATGCAGAGTGCAGGTGAAAGTTGTGAAAGTGGCAGGAAGGTGGTCAGCAATTAAATCGTTAGTGAAATGTAAAGGGGGAAGTCTTGAGGCGCTAGGTCTTATACAGGGTACAAGCCTGTGGGGTTATTGTATGGTAGTGAGACTGGTCTGGAATAATAAGAAGTATAGATCTGAAGTTCAATGTGTCATGGATAACTAGGAGCAGGGTGTGAGAAGAATTGACAAAATGAGGAATGAACGTACAGAGAGTTGTGTGTGAAGAAAGGGGTAAATTGAGAGAATAAATGAAAGTATAATGAGATGTGGTTTGGTCATGTGAAAGGATGAATGATAGTCGGCTGTTGTTGGATGTATAGTGGTATGTGTTGGGAAACCGACTCAAGGCTGGGAGACCGAAGAGTAGTGGATTGAGTTTGGTGAACGAATGTCTGAAGAGAGAAATGTGGAGTTTGGTAGAGGCGAGAATAAAGGTGCATGATAGAGAATGGCGGTTTGTATGGGGGCATGGTTGTGGCTCACCTGGGGCCAAGGGATGAACCTTACATTGACGATTTAACATAGTGAGGGCCCGTCGCGTCCCAGCATGAAGCCCAGGGTAGGATTTTTCTTGTTCAGACGAATTTTCAGCCTAATTAATGGTACAGAGTGGTTGGGCTTCTTTCTTTCACATTTTGGCTATAATTTCACTATGCTTTTTTCCGACGTTGTAAAAACTCATCCAGTCTTAATAGGCAGGTAAAGAAATAGTTGTTAAAACATATATATATATGTAGTAGTGAATAGTATATATATATACATATTATTATATTTTATATATTATGTATATATATATATATATATAATATATGAAATTAGAAAGTGTATATATATATATATATGTATATATATATAGAGATATATATACATATGTATATATATGTCAATAAAATGAAGCACCGTTAATGAGTTTAACTGCTGTTAACCTTAACGTTGTTAACAAAATTAAATTCAGCAAGGATCATTAAAGCGTTTATCTGAAGAATGTAACTTATAAGACGAAGACTGTTACACAACTGTCTAAAGGCATGTTATTATAAGAATAATTTTCAATACTTTTCAATATCTACAGATTTCATAAAGAAATAATAATAATATGAATAATTACACACACACACACAATAATAATATCCCAAACAATATTAATAATGATATTAAGTCATCAATTAAATAATTTAGCAGATATTTTTGCTGCTTGCCAAAGATACTTCTAAAGCGTAAATACCTTAATTAGCAAAGTTTCACTATTTGGCAGTATCGATATTTTCTTGTAAAGTCGACTTTCTCGATATTTGTTGTCTGATTAAATCGTAAATCGATTACTGTACATCGATACATGGAATCGATATTTCGTGTTAAAGATCCATATACATATGTCTTCTATATTGTTTTTATATATCTATATAGGAAGATATATATATATATATATATATATATATATATATATATATATATATATATATATATATATATATATATATATATATATAGATGCTATATAAAAATGTAAGTAATGGTACATGAAAATTGCTTAGCTGATGCGTTCTTTCGGCATATCGATACTTCAGGTACCCTTCTTAGTATGATACCGATACCGGTACTTGAAAAACGTTTGGGCGATACTGGTATCAGGTCATCGCCGATACATCCGATACATCGGTACATTTGAAGACATAAACAAAAAATGATAAATAGTTTTTCGAGAAATAGTTATACATATAATACATTCTATTACTGTTGATATAGTTTTTATGTCGATTCGGTGCTTCTTCATCTGTAACTTTTAAATTGTATAAAAATTAAAGTTAAACAAAGGTAAAGATTTTGAAATTTGCATAGAAACGAAAGTTTAAAATTGCTGTCACAGTGAGCAAGTTCAAAAATTCAGAAGTTATTAATTCGGACTTACACCAGCTTGTTGCATTAATTTTTTTGAAATGTTCTTCGGAATCTTTTGGAACTAATGAATCACTTTCAGTGTTACATTTACTCATTGTTAAAGTTAATTTGAAAATAAACTCGAAAAATATTAAATAAAATTACAAATAAATTGACAAGCCTAACTTCTTCAATCAACTTGCAATAAGAGACTGCGAGTCTTTAGTCCGAACGCCATAAATTTTGAATGTACGATTGCAGGAATAAACATATTGGAACACGTTTCACTTAAATAATATAAGCTGCGTTTCCAGAAGCCCGAGTGCAGCCCGTGTGCAAAATCGACTCGGAAACGCTTCGAATTGAAAAAAATTACATTAACTAATCAGAGAACAGGAAATTTTGAGTGACCTGGAAACGGCCGAGCCCGCCCGTCGGATCAGCTGACAATTGTAAACACACTCTTATACTTATATGTATTCTATTTTAAGAAATGATACGATATATTTAGTATCCTTAATATAAAAGCAACTAAAATATTAAAAACTTTTGGCAAGCCATTTTCCGACACATATTTTGTTCTGTTTGTAAACAAAGTATCCTTTCCGCAGCCCACCCGTTTACTAATTCCCGAAATCGAGGATTTAACAACGGGCGCCTGACTGACGTTTTATATGACGTAGAAGTGCGCAACGGGCTCTGGAAACGATGCATGTGCACCTTGCCCGCCCGCTGGCACAGTCAGGCTTCTTGAAACGCAGATTATGAAAGAGATGAATTATGAATATAGATATATATATATATATATATATATATATATATATATATATATTGTTGTTATATATATTATATATAGTATATATATAGAAAGTTAAGTTATTATATATATATATATATATATATATATATATATATATATATATATATATATATATATATATTTATATATATTTTTGTATATATATATACCCACTCACAAGCAGAGCCCTATTCAAGGAGGTAGTGTTCACGTCTCATAAGTCAACAACTAAAGCAAATTACGCATATGAGCACAGACGCAGGCTTTGAAGGGGGGTAAATTCAGCAGGAAACAGAAGATGGAAGAGACTGACTGAACAGAGCAGGAAAGAAGGGAGCACCCCAGCTAGCCTGAAGTATGCTACCTACATCAACACAAAAATCCCATGTGCAGACACAGCACCCTTTAGTGCATGAGGTGACGTAAAGGGTGGAAAGATAGCTCCCCGAGCACTCAAGCCGCTGCAATTTATAGGGAGAGACAGCACAAAATATCAGCAAAGCCGTAAAGCATAGAGGGTCAAGGGAACTGGAAAGTACAGACCAGTTTATAAGCCTTTTTTGACCCGACCCTGTCCAAAAGCCAGGAACCAGAGCCCCCACAGATATGAGAGCAGTACCCATACAAGGGCGGATGAGGCCCTTGTATAGCTGAGCAACTGGGAAGAGGAAAAAAGTCTCGAAGTCTACAGAACCCCAGTTCTTTGAGTCCGGCCCTACAGCCGTTGATGGGAGGCTTCCAAGATAATTTTTTTGCTATGATAAGGCTAAGGACAGCATATATTATCAACAGAGACGGGGAGAACCAATGAAAAAGAGATATAGGAAAGAAGGTGTCTTAGAGAGGGGAGATTTGTAGAAGTCTTCAGTTTTAAAGAACTGACTTACAAGGTTCAATGACCCCACCTGAAATTTATCCAGATCAGCGAGAATAGAATCGGAAAGATTAATACGAGAGGCATTCTAGAAGTAAGAGGCAGAATTTGAAATGAGTTTGAAGAACGAAGGGGTTATCATCGCAGAGGTAGAGTTAGATGTGCAGGTGAGAAGAATCATTAATGAAAAGTAGAATAATGTAGAGATAAATAGATAGAACCTCTAGGGAACAATTCACTATTGACAGAAAAGCGGAAGAAGAATTCGCCCCCATCAACAACAGCCGATTTTTAGAGCGATTTGAAAGAAACTAGACATAAGCAAAGAGAAGGGAGTGGAAACCTCCAAAAGGGAGGGGAGAGTTGAGAGGTGACGTGACATACCGGTCAAATGCTTTGGATATGTCAAGTGCCACCACGAAAGTCTCCGTAGTTCCTAAGAGCAGGAAACCATAAATCAGTAAGATAGGAAAGTATATCGTCAGTAGGCCCTCGAGCGCCAAAGCCGTACTGGCGACGGGAAAGAAAAATACAGGAGAAGGGCAGCATATAGTTAATTACAAATTTTTGTCATAGGTACCTTAAGAAGTGTTATATATATATATATATATATATATATATATATATATACTAAAAATAAATGCTCGATTGGTAACTAATTTTCTTCGGCACGGTACAAAAACGCGGGTTAATACCGATGCATCGGTACGTTAGCACAGTGGCGATACCCCCGGTACAACTGTATCGCCCGGATACAAGTACCTGGTACATGCATCGCGGTACTGCCCATCTCAGATGGCGGCTGGGCTGGCATATGCTATATATGGTTATGTATTATGCGGTTACATGTTGAGCGAGTATATATATATTATATATGTATTATATGTTGATATATATATGAGTTATATATATATATATAGTGTATATATATATATATATATGGCTATTACATATATATTATTAAAGAGGTGTTAAAAAATATTGGTGATGATACGTTAATATTGATTTACTTACAAACAAAATTAGAACTATTCTATTAAAATTGTATAAAACATTTAATTAATAAAAATGGTGACAAAATATCTTTTACAGTTCTTTTATTGATTTACGTACTTTTTATTATTTAATCACGGGACTAAAATAAAAATAGGGAAGTTTAAAACTAAGTTTTAATCTATACACGGGGCACTTAATTCTTTTAATATTAAAACACTACATTTTGTAATTAAGGGTAGCTTCAAGCTTTCGTGTACGGTTACGCACACCTCCTTCGGGAGACTGGGTGGCTATTATACTGTCAAGGAATGAAAGGAATTTGGGAATGATTTTGGTTGGTTGTTATTTCAGTTTTTAATTGATGAAAGTATTTTGATGAAAGAATTATAGAATTTTGTAATGAATCGAGCCTATATTCACCTAATTGTTTATTGAAGTTATTTTTATTGTAAATGTATACAGATTCTATTATCTTTCTTATTATATATATATTAGGGATGTACCGATACAGAGAGGTTGTTTATGTTTATGTTGTGACTTGCTCTGGTTCTGTGCTGATACTTACTTCAATATAATAAACACATCAGTAATAAGATAGAACATTTGTGCACTGCTAGACAACTCAAGATTGCATTCCCTGTACAAACAATACTTTGTCATTTATATTTCATATTTGGTTGTGCCCAAGTATATTTATTTTATAAATTAAAATAGTACCTTTAAGGAATAATAATTGCAAATATAATATTAATAACTTTTTTATGTTTGTGTTTATTTAAAAAATATTCATTTCCATTGGTAAGATAACAAAGCTAGCTAATTAGTTTTAGTGTTTTAAATATGATTACAATTTGGCTAGAAAGATTCTTTTAACTAGCTACAATATAAAGAATAAAATAATGAAAGAAGAGACCTCAATTAATTAGCCAAAAAGTTAAAATAAAAAACGCCAGCTCAAACATGACATAATAAAATACTTAAGATAGATATCAATACTCAAATTCAAAATTCACAAATTGTGATGCAAAACATTAAGCTTTCACTAGTATGGTGGAGCCTGTTCCTCTTTGGGGTGTTTACATTCCTACCTAACCTACACTATAAATACGTTCTCTCTCGACTAAGGAGGTGCTGACAATTATTTGCCTGCAAGCACTGATACAATGAAAACCCAGTCTACTCATGCCACCGCTTAGCGATTCTCTTTGCAGCGCATCTCTGTGTTTCTCGTAGAGCCTCATCTCCTTCACAGACTCAAAATTTGAATTATCTTGCTCCTTGATGACTGTCTCTTCGTTTTTACTCGATGAGGTTCCTGGTGTGATTCCTTTGAAGGTGAATGAGACGTCAATGCAATTTCGGCCATGAACTCATCATCAAAGTTCAACATATCCAAATCCCTCATCTCAGTAGGTTTATTCGCTGAAAAGCCACCATCGTCACTATCAGTGCCGGTTGCATATGGCTTCCACCTTCTGTCTCTTTTTTTTTTTTTTTTTTTTTTGCCCATGAGCAAGCTCCCTGTCATGCCATTTAATGCATTTCCTCCTAGGTGGTTCACCAGTCGAGAAGATTCGTGGGGTTTCAGCCAGCTTAAGGAATTCCTTATTAGAACCTTTATTTATTTATTTTTTACAGTTGTCACCACAAAGCTCACTGGCAGAACCCTCATTCAAGGAGCAGTGTTGAACGGCCTCAAAATCCATCTTAACGTAAATTACGCAAATAAGCACAGATGCAGGTTTTAAAGTGAGAAACATTAAACTCAACAAGAAATACAGAAATTGAAAAGAGAATTCCACAGAGCAGAGGTGGTTGGAAAGAAGAAGGCACATCGAATAAGATTTTAATTGCTAGTGTTCATACTAAAATTTTTGTGAAGACATGACGCCCTTGGGCTTTGAGGAAGTGGCAAAGTTGGTAGAATGGAGTGACGAGTTCCTCAAGTATTTGCCTCTACAGTACCTATAGAAAAGGATAAAGCACCAACATCGCCGCAAATATAGAAGGTCAAGTGAACTAGAAAGTAAAGGAGAAGCGAGAGTCTTTTTTGGTTTTGATCAGACCCTATCCAGCCGGATGAGAAACCATTCCTGCTCTCACAGATATGAGAGCAGTACTCCATACAAGAAGGGAGACCCTTGCATAGGTGGAGTAACTGAGAAGAGGAAAAAAAGTCTTATGACTAAACTGAATTCCCAGTTCGCTTTGAAGTCGCCGTAGAAACTACTGTGATTTAAAGTTTTCAAAAACAACTTTTTGTTTATATCGAGACCAAGGATGTTATATTGTCTCACCAGGAGAGACGAGAGAACCGTCGAAAGAGAGCGAAAGCAAGGTCTTAGAGAGAGATCAGGAGTTGGGTTTTTAAAGCACCAAATTTCAGAAGCTTAGAGACGACCCAACCCTGAAATTCTATCCAGACCAGCGAGAATAGAATCGGAAAGATTAAAACAAGAGGCAATTCTAGAAGAGAGGGAGCAAAATTGAAAGGAGTTGAAGAATGAAGGGTCTGTCATTGACATATGAGTGGATAGAGTTAGATGTGCAGGTGAGAAGACTGATGAAAAGCAGGAATAAAGTGGGAGATAAAACAGAACCCTGAGGAACACCACTCATTGACAGTATGCCAGTCGCCCCCATCAACAACAGCAGACATTGAGCGATTTGAAAAAGAGCTAGACATAAGCGCTAAAGACAAGAAGAAAGGAGGGGAGCTTGGAGAGCGGTGACGCGTGCCATACCCGGTCAAATGCTTTAGATATGCCAAGCGCCACCACACAAGTCTTCCCGTAGTTCCTACGGGAAAACCATAATCTGTTAAATAGAAAGTATATCGCCAGCAGATCTCGAGCAACAGAGCCGCATCACAGAATCAGGTGTGAAAGAAGTGGGAAAGATTCCAGGATGATCAGAGAAGAGAGTTATATGTGGTCAGATCTTAGAAAGAATACAAGAGAGCTATAGGGCGATAGCCAGAAGGAATCAGAACAGCATCATTTTTTTTCGGGAACAGGTTGGACAAGCGCGCGCTTCCAACACTGGGAGGAAAGCGGCTAGATTAGAGGCATAGAGAATAAGATGTTGGAACGAGGGTGGGGTCAGCACGGAAGCACACTCCCTCAAAACTGGAGAGGAATGCCATCCGGGCCACCCGCCTCCTAACGTTCATTCATAGATTTCAGGAGCCTATGCACCTGATCAAATGTAATCACAGGTGGGGTGGCATAGGACAATTCTGAGAGGAGAAGGAGGGAGGAAGAGGAATACTAGAATCGTCCAGTTGAATTAGAGGAAAATAGGAGGCCAAAGATATGATTGGCTTTTCAGTTGGAATATTAACAACAGAATCATCAGAGCGAAAAAGAGGAGGAAAAGATGATTTACAGAAGTTTGGAGATGTTTTTGGTAAGAGGCCAGAGAGATTTGTCAGTAGGAGAACCAAGGAGGTCAGCGCATTTTCGTTTAATGAAAGTCCGCTTTGCTCGTCGAAGAGTATCCCTGCACTGATTGTTGAATGAAAATTGGTAAGATAGGAGAACGAGAATGCTTCCACACACCCGATAAGTATTGTTCCCTAGCCTGAATGACAGTAGAACAAGTAATGATCGAACCATGGATTGCGGAGGAGAAAAAGATTTAGTCCAAGAAGGAATGAACCTGCTCATCCCATTAACAATTACAGTTCCCACTTTATCGGCAGAATCTGAAGCGTCTTAAGAGTCAAAGGAGTCACTATAGTTAGCGCAGAAGCAACGCAATGCCTCCAACCGGCCCGATCAAAGTGCCAGAAACACCGCATAGGGCAGGATGGGAGAAAGTATTAAAATTAAATGATATAAGGTTGTGGTCAGATGTACCGATAGGAGCGAAGGTGGTGTATTATAGAGCAGTAGCGAATTAGTGGTGGGAACATCATGGGTCAAGTGTGCTCAAGAACTGGTTAGATCGATCCAGAAATGTGTAGTTATTTAAATTGCTGCCCAGATCGTTAGAATATGACGATTCTCGGCTCCTCCCAACTAAATCAGTACGAGAACCCACCAATTCAGTTTTGTGTACATTAAATCCCCCTAAATAGAGGACCCCGCATTTCCGACGAGAAGATACAGTAGTCGGGAGAAGTGTATGTAATCAAAAAAGTCATGAAAATCTGTTCTTGTTAGGAGAACAGTAGCAGCAGCATAAGAATATTGTAGTAGGTGAAGAAAGATTTTAAGCCACAGAACATCGGTTAGGAGATTCGATTCTCGAGACGTGTTACAGGAATGTTTATATTTATTTACAAAGGCACATACTCCACCCCTCAGACGGAAATTATGAAAATAAGACATAGTTGAAGAAACGAGTTGAAGGATGAATTTTAGCCATCTAGGTCTCCAGGACAAGAGACACACAGACAAGAGCATAAAATTAGATTTAGAGTTAGAGAGGTAGTATCTTGTGGATGCAGGAGTTAGAGGCAAGCATTGATGGTGATAGAAGTCAAAGAAAGCCACGCCTGGTAAATCTGTTATCATACACGCACACGTAATCGGAAAAAAAAAAAAAAAAAAGTAGAAATAAATAGATAAACCAAAGGAAGGAGGAAAATTGTGCAATGTTAAACTTAATTTAAATGAGAAAACCCTGGTCATATAAATATTCAAATATAGAATAATCCAGAAAAGTTTAAAAACACTCACGCACTCACATGTTTCAATGAAATTGCATACAAAAAAAATACGATCAACTAAAATAGTAGATAAATCTGTAAATTATAACAATATTGTCCAAATAGGTACCCTTATGCCATAAAGACCGTTGGAGCAGGTTCAAAAATCTAAGTTAAAAATTAAATCGAGAAAAAAATGCACCATAGTACTAGCTATCTATATCGAACCAGATTTATTATTGAATCTAAAACAGACTGCCACCCAAAAGTAAGAAGTATATCGGTTATATCGGCATTTTAACCGACACCGATACCGGATACCATAAAAATGGCCGGATACTACCGATACCGATACCCACGATACATCGAAATATCCCTACATATATATATATATATATATATATATGGTAGATATATATATATATATATATATATATATCTTATTATATATATATATATATATATATATATATATATATATATATATATATATATATATATATATATATATATATATATATATTATATATATATATATATATATATAAAATATAAATATATATATATAAAGCTTAGAGCTACTTCTAATGAACCCTAACAAAACTTAAGTAACCTAACTGGTAGATGGCAAGTAGCCCTAAAGTTTATTGATTGACTGTTCCGTAAAACTAGCCCCCACTTTATTTCGAGATCCACTGTTGTAAAACAACTTAACCTTTACTGATCCACTGTGCCGTAAACCTAGCCCTAACCTTTACTGACTATGGGCATTTCAGTAAAACTTAAATTTTTCCCCAACTCTTACTACTGAACATTCTTTTAAACATTTCTAACATCTCTTTTCTTGTAAAATTAAGTTCAAATGTTTCAATCGTTTTGGCATTATTCAAATATATCACTCACATTCATTTCTGAACTTTACACTCACACATGCATTAAACACGTTCGGCGACTATAAACTTTCTAACCATACTGAACCCACTTTTCTCAATATTTATATCTTATATTTATTACAAATAATCAATTTATTTTTAAAATATCATATATTGTTCATTTTGATAAAATATCGAATGGAGTCAGTTTTTTTTTTGGTGCTCTCGAAATATAACATTAAGCCCTTAATTAATATTTAATAGTATATATATATTATTGTGAAAATGATATTATATACCAACTTACAGTTTTAATACAAATATGTATATTCTTTTATAAATTACAACGCTTATTAGGCCTACTACTTATATTTTTCACTAGTCACAAAAGTAGCAAGTTCAAGTAACGAACGAAAGAAGTTAATGACTCACTGAACGGGCAACAGTCACTATCTTTTTTCTCAGTTGAACCAACAAGAAATGAGCATATGTATAAGAAAACATGGTAAATATTACTAAACGAGAGGTAACTGGCTGCAAGAATAAACATTTTTGAGCCATTGAAAGTAGCGTTTAGGAAATTTTGGGGGAAAAAAAAATGTTCATCTGTTATCGAAATCGAATCTAATACAATTTAAAATCTGATAAGAAAATATTTTATAAACTTGTAAATTAAGGTAATGATTAACGGTTGTAGGGGAAAATTTTAACTCGTTAACGTTAATTCACAAATGTAACTCGTTAATAGTCTGTTATCTCTTTTCGAAATTAACAAAAACGTTTAAAGTTAACGAAAAAATTAACGGGTTAATTAACGGATTAATGCGTTAATGCCCACCTTTGTATATATATATATATATATATATATATATATATGTATATATATATATATATATATATAGTATATATATATATATATATATATATATATATAGATATATATATTATATATATATATATATATATATATATATATAGGTATATTAGGATGGACGGATAGTGAATTAGCCGGATAGCGCCGGATACCGGATATCCGGCTGAAAAGAAATCGGATACCGATAATCCGGCTGAAAGTTAAACCGGGATACCGATATCCGGCAGTCCAGCGATATATATAATTGGTATGGGGAGCGTATAGCACAGACTTCACATATTTTCTCTGAAAAATTCTGTCCAAAATCAATATATTGATATATGTATATATATAGGTCTATATACACCATTATACAGAGCTGTGCGCCTGCGCCTATGCGCCTGCGCCTATGCGCCTATGCCACCGGACCTAGTGCGCTTAGCGCGCCTATATTTTTGGTCACATCAATGCGCCTAGCGCCTATGCGCCTATGCGCCTTGCGCCTACGACTTTTCGCCGGTTGGTGGATGTTCTAAATTTATTGCAAAATAAACTTCTAGTGCGATAATGTGCATGCGCTTATAAGGGTTAAAAACACACTTTTACAATTTTGATAATTAAAACACCAGTAAATCCAATATTTACATCGTCCTTTCCTCCTCCATGTCCTTCCAGATCCATGCTCTTCCCCAGGAGGTTCAGCTCGAGCGCTGCAGAAGCTGAAAATCTTCAGAGCCATAGTTGCCAATTCATTTAGTTAAGAACTACTGAATCAGTTATATATATATATATATATATATATATATATATATATATAGTTATACATATATATATATATATATATATATGCTATATATATATATATTAAGAGTTATATATATATATATATATATATATATATATACAGTATGTAAATATAGTATAGGCTGCCTTACACTGGTTTTGGGAACACACAAGCTCTTGCCAAGCTTTCTAGTTCCCTCTAACTTTTAAGGGCAAAAAATGCTCTGTTCCTGTTCATAGTGACTGCTAGTAAGGCGCACAGAAACTGGCCGTGCGCCTTGCTTCAGTCCGCCTTTTTAAAATTCACAGCCCATGCCTTTAGCTTGCAGAACTGATAAAGGCCATATATAATAGGGCGTAACTTGGTGGCGCAACGGTCTAGCTCATATTATACATGTATATTATATTATATATTATTATAATATAACATATTATTATTATTATTATTATTATTATTATTATTATTATTATTATTATTATTATTATTATTATTATTAATATATATACATATCGATATATTGATTTTTGATTAGAATTTTTCAGAAAATATGTGGAGTCCTGTGCCATAAAATCTTTACATTTAGGAAGGTATATATATATATATATATATATATATATATATATATATATATATATATATATATATATATATATATATATATATATATATATATTATTATATAGTATTATATGTTATATATATATATATATATATATATACAGGGTGTCTCACGAGTTATGCTACAGCGGTGTATCACCGTACGGGATGTTTAAGTATGAAAATGTATATATAAGCTCGATTATTTAATTCATTAAGGGAGGATGGGATATGTTACGTTGGTAAGTTCACGCACGCAATACGAAAACCGCGGCAATAAACATGCGAATGTCGAAATGGGATGATATATTTTATGGTTTCTGTGGGAATGCAATACAAAAAATGAGGTGGGCCTTCCTCCGACATTTTTAATACAGTTCGTTTCCACGCGAGCGTACCCATAACGCGCCGTAATGTTACCAACACAGTTTTAAACGAATGTGAAAAGGTTAAAGAAAACACTGGTATTCAAGACAGCTCATAATATCGATATATGTAATGCAATAACGCTGTTAATAGTAATTACAACAAATTTACACCCATGTAGAATCTATCCACAACATGCAAAGAAGGGAGAAGAACGGTCAGGTTTGTTTCAACTTGTACATACAGTATTTACAAATGTTGTTCAAAGACGCTCCATCCACGCCAATACATGCCTCAGCCCTCTGGCGCCAGGTTTCATTTCAGCATGCCAATAACAGTGACGCTGGGTTGATTCCCCTACATGCGTTGGTTACGGAAGATCATCGGGCGAGGTTACTGGGTCATCAAACCCAGCGTACACGGTATGTTTGAGATACCCTCACAGAAAAGTGCAGTGGTGTTAAGTCGGGTGAACACGCGCGCCATGGAAATGACCAGATCTTCCGATCCATCTTCACGGAAAGGTTCTGTCGAGGTAGGCCGTCACTATAGCTGCATTAAGTGCCGGGCACCCACCATGTTAGTGCACATATTCTTCACAGTTCTTGAAGGTATATCACCTAGAGGTCGATATCATGATTTGCTCCGTGGTGGAAATGGAGGTAACGTTGTTCCGTCAAATTTCTCGAAGAACCAAGTGTCTGATAATCCTTATCATTGAGTATACCACGCCAAACGTTGACCGAGTATGAGACCTGGTGATGGCTAGTGAATGCTGACGGGGTTTGTTTCCGCCCAATGTCCGAAGTTCCACCTGTTATACATACCGTTGTTGGTAAAGCGAGATTCATCGGTCTATAAGATGTTTTCCAATAAGTCCGGTACATCCATTAGAAGGCAATCACGCATGACAGCCAGGAATCCCAGCCGCCCTTTGTCTCTATGATGCAAAAATCCATGCACAATGTGTATGGCTATGTGAGGCATGTTGCATGCACACCTAATCCGTCGTGGCGGTTTCCTCTGATATCTTCTAAGACCTAACTAGCCTGCCGTAATGAGGATGTTGAATTTTCATGGGTGTATGTGAACGTTCAGTTCGACGTCAGAATAATGACACGACCCCCTCCCGTACAAGATGAGGGGGTTGGAACTATCGACCCTGGAACGAAAAACCGTCTAAACTCTACGGAATGCCATGGCTCGGCGGTCGTCGATGTGGATAACGTTGTCCATATTCTGCCAGCAGCTCCGAGAATTCCTGTTTTGCGCAATGTACACCTCCAACATGTCACGCTTCGTCCTGCGTATACTGGTCACGTGGCATGTTCCAAGTGTATGGCTCTGACCAAACAAACCATTTCGAAGAGACGCGCCTCACTACACTTATCACGTATAATTCATATAGGTTATGACACATAACTCCTCCATATATGATAGCTGCCAGTTGCTGGACAATATTCACGGCTGCATTTATTAGGCTACATAGCAAATACAATAATGTAATTTAAAGGGCATGTGTATAGTATTTTAATTTAATCTCTTGTTGTAATATCGATATTTTTTAAATACTATTGGATATGCTTATTGTATTTAACCCAATTATTTCATATTGACACGTGTTTCGGCTTTTTTTTGTAGGCACATGTTGATGTCTACGGATGACGTCTAGTTGTTTATGGGCACATTGCGGGGGAAACGAACAACCGTATCGGGCCAATGTCGAGAGAAATATTCTCACCTCATTTTTATGGGGTTTACAGTTTGGCAAATATATCATCCTATCTGACATTCGGTAAGTTTGTGCGCGCCAGACAGCGCGCGCAGACACTAACGTAACATATCCCATCCTCCCTAATGAATTAAATAATCGAACTTATATTTCTACACATTTTCATACTTAAACATCCGTACGGTGATACACCGCTGTAACAGATAACCGTGAAACACCCTATATATATATATATATATATATATATAATATATATAGTTATATTATGAGGAGGAGATATATATATATATATATATATATATATATATAGCTATATGATAAGGTTAATTACAGGTATGTCCCGCAAATTTAAGTCCGCAACTGCAAATTGCGGAATACCAAAAATAAATCGCACAAATTGGGTTATAATATAACATTTTACCCAACACGAAAGTTCAAACAGAAGTATAAGATATATATATATGTTATATATATATATATATAGCATACATATATATATATATATATAGTGGTATATGGTGTTATACTATATGGCGATATATAGTGGTATTGCTATATATATATAGTATATATATATATATATATATATATATATATATATATATATATATATACATATATATATATAAATTTTTAAATTATTTTGAATATTTCCAACGAGGAAGAACTCACTAGGTGCTAACCATCCGTTATCCGCTGGATAACAATGACATCCGCCGATACCTGATAGTCAAAATTTGGCCGATAGGCCGTAGATACCGATAGCCACCGATGGTCCGCCCATCCCCTAATATATATATATAGAGTATATATATATATATATATATATATATATATATATATATATATATATATATATATATATATATATATAGGCAGGAAGATATATAAATATATAGATATAATATATATATATATATATATATATATATATAAGTATATATCGAAAGGATAGAAAAAACTAGATTTGCAGCTATATTATATGAAACTCTATATTAATATATATATATATATATATATATGTATATATATATATATATATATAGAAGTTATATATATATATATATATATATATATATATATAGTATAGTATATATATATATATATATATATATATATATATATACATATATATATATATATAGAGGTATATATATATATATATATAATGTGGGACAGGGAGTTGAAAAACAACTGACTCGACTGACCTGACCCCAGAGTCGATATTAAAAACGAACTGACTCCCCAACTTCCACTCTAAGAGCCGGGTCATTTCAAAACTGAATTGACCCCGCATCACCACGAAAATTTGAGCCACACACACCAAACACACACACACACACACATATAATACATTAACACAAACTGTGGTATTACTAAATACAATTTTAGATATTTTCAGTTTTTCACTAGTACAAGTTTTATATATATATATATATATATATATATATATATATATATATATATATATATATATATATATATATATATATATATATATATAGATATATATATATATATACATATATATATATTTAGTGAGGGTTTAGGGAATGGGATTATCGGATCAATATGTTGTTCCATAAAATTGGGTTAGTGGGGGGTCTGACGGGATTAAGGTAGACGCAGCGAAGGCACCAAGAGTGAAAAGTTGGAGTGAACAAGGTAATAAGGATAAGTATGAAAGAGCGCTCGCTAGTAAAAATCATCAGTTGAATGAACAAGCTTGAAACCGAACAAATCTGGGGATAAATGATAGCTAAATGGTTACAGTGCAAAGAAGTATGTGATGTTACAGGCAAGAATGTACACACAGTGGATATGTGTGGAACGAAGAGGTGAAGCAAGCGGTTAAAAGCAAAAGAAGTGGTTGACACCGTGGCCAGCAAATGATGAAGTTTACAAAAGAAAAAGATGTTTAGAATTGTAGTATATATATAAGGAGGAAAATAAATAATACTAAAGGCAGGGTATATTACATAGGAGAAAGAAGAGGTGAATTCAGAACAGTTTGGAAGGAGGATGAATGGACCCTGTGAAGGGAATAGAAGTTTTTCTGGAAGTTGTGCCAAGAAAGGTTAAGAAATGAGAATAAAGGGAAACCCGCTTCCGTAGTCAAATTTAACAGGGATGAAAAGCTTTTAGAACTGATGAAAAATGGATGTGGAGGGAGCAGGAAAACACATTTCGGAAAATCAAAATTGGCTGGCAAAGGAATAGAGAGGTGATAAAGTAAAGGTGTAGGGCCTGATGGTGCAAGAATTTAACAGGTACTTTAATTTGTTTATATTAGGGAAAGCAAGATATGGGGTAATTAAGTAAGAGTGAGAAAAGCTGGAAGAAATGGCAAAATTCACAAGTAGTATGTATGCAAATTACTAAGTAGTGAGATCAAGAACGGAAAAAGATAGGTAATTGATTACTGGGATCTGGTTGCACAAAGTGTTTAAGTGGAGGGTATAGTTCCGAGTGACTGGAGGAGAGCGATATTGAAAAACTCCTCTTAGCAGAAGGGTAAGAGACAAGGGAACTCGTAGAAATTATAGGGTGGAGTTCAGTTTACATGAGCAAGGCAGAGAAAAAGATATGCATGGCATTTTTGGTTGAAAGTGTCGAGTGACCGAAGGACTGATTATGAAGAACAAGGTGCGTTTTTAGAGTGGTAGAGGATGTGTGATCAAATCTTTACTAGCTAAATGATTGAGAAAATGAGGAGAAGAAGAATGAGCTGCATTTGTGGTTTTATGATGGCAGGCGGCGACAGGTTAAGAGGAAGCTCATGGCAGTAAAGTGAATAATAGTGGTAAAGCTGGTGTGGCTGCTTCTGAATGGAACAAAGCGGCTGTGCTTGACTGATAGCGAGGCGCGTAAGACAAATGTGGTGTCAGTGATTGGTTTAGTATTAATAGTGTGGAGTATATTGCGGGGATGTGTTATGTTTCCTCGGTTATTCAATTTGTAAATGGGATGAAGCTATGAAAGAATTAGAGGCGTTACAGGAAATGGTGTTAGAATGATGGAGAATGGAGATGAGAGTGAGGGTGCCCTACCCATTATGAAAGTGGGACATTTAATTTAGTGTAAAGCTGAATCTGAATAGAGTTTGAGAGAATTGGTAGAGAGATAGGGTGCAAAAGAAGTGGGTTTGAAAGTAAACGCAGATAAGAGTAAGGTTATGGTTTAAGAAAGTGAGGACAGTCCTCAGTGAAGTTATGTTAGATGGTGACAGCTGAATAAGTGTCTGAGTTTAAAATTATTAGGGGTATATAAGTTGATGAGAAGGAACAGATGACAGAGTGTAGTAGAAAGTCAGGAATGGCTGAAGGTGGCTGTGCAACAAATTGTTAGAATGTAATGTGTAAGACCAAGCCCTGAGTGCGCCAGAGTCTGCATGAGGTACAAGTTACCTGTGTTATTAGACAGTAGTGAGACTATGGTCTGGAATAAGAAGTATAGATCTGATCAATGTTCAGATGGACAATCTAGGGGACGTGCCGTTAGGTGTGAGAAGAATTAGAGCAAAAATGAGGAAATATGAACGTATTAGAGGGCTGTGTGGTGTGAAGAAAGGGGCAAACGAGAGAAGAAAGTATGCTGAGATGGTTTGATCATGTGGAAAGGGATGAATGATAGTCGGTTGTTTAAGTGGATGTATAGTGGCAAATGTGTTGGGAACCGACCGCTGTAAGACCGAAGCAGTAAGTGATGAGCTGCAAACGAGGTTCAGTTATGAGAAATGTGGAGTTTTGGCAGAAGTAGAATAAAGGCAAAATAGAGAGAATGCAGGTTTTGGGTGAGGGTATGGTTGTGGCCCACCTGGGCCAAAGGATGAACCTTACATTGACGATTTACTATAGTGGGGGTCCGTCGCGGTCCCATGGTGCTCTAGGGTGGATTTTCTGAGAGTTCTCACTCATAGGTATAGCCAATTATCAGTACTAGATGGGGGCGGCAAGGTTGGGCTTTCTTTTCGTCTTTTGTCATATTCTTCTACTGGTTTTCTTTAATGTACGTACAACCTTACCCCCCAGTCTTGGGGAGAAAAAGGTGATGAAGAAGAATATATATATATATATATATATATATATATATATATATATATATACATATATATATACAGATATATATATATATATATATATAGAATATATATATATATATGAGAAAGAGAGTGTATAGTATATATATTTATATATATATGCTATATTATAGATTATATATATATATATATTTATATATATATATATATATATATATATATATATATATATATATATATATATATATATATATATATATATATATATATATATATATTATATATATGTTATATATATATATGTTATTATATATATATCAGGATGTGTATTTCAAAATAAATAAATCGACTCGACTGACTCCCAGAAATGATGTATTAAAAACAACTAACTCTGACTCTGACTCTAGAGCCTAATATTTTAAAAACCAGAACACATGACTCCCTTGACCCCAATGGAAAATTTCATACAATATTTAAAATGATTATTACACTAGCACGCTCATTAAGCTGATAATTGTTAATGTAATAAATAATAAGACATTATTTATAATCATGTTTTATTTTGCTATTTTAAATATTCCTTGGCAATTATAGATTAATAAAATTCTACACTATATCGCCGCGTTGGTAAAAAAAATAAAATAAAAAGGTAAAGCTCAACCACATGATTAAAGATATAACACTATGCCAACAAATCCATCCGCGCCAATATCAACACACCCCTCACAAAATCCCAGCCATTCACCTCCCATACACCACTCTTCAGTTGTCAAATTTAGATCTTCACCAAATTCAATTACCTTAGTTAGGTTCCGAACCACCGATCGATTCCCAAAACACTCACTTCTATAGAACGGCTTAACCAACCAACCAGACTATCATCTATCCCTTTCATATGACCAAACCATCTTAATATACTCTCACTGATTTTCTCACTCATGCCTATCTTCACACCGCTATCTATGCTCCCTAACTCTAAATTTTAACAATTTTTCTCACACGTAACATAACATATCCTTAAGATTATCCATCTTAACATACTGCATGAATAAATCCACTAAATTATCCAATGTATTTTTATATTTACAGGAAATGGAGTGACGACATATTTGAAGGACGTTTGTTTCATGCATAGTGAGGTAATAAGTGTTCTTATACTTATTAGTATTTTTAATTTTTTTCCTATGTTCTATAGGAAAAAGACTTTAATATTACGCTAACATTATAAATTAAAAAAAAGACGGAAATATTTTCCATTGGGGAATCAGTAGTAGTAGTAGCAACCATTAGTAGTAGTAGTAACAACAATTTTAACTATGCAATAAGAAAGACATTTTAAATCAAAGAAAATCTAAATTAAGAGATACAAAATTAATTTTTTTTATTGTTACCTACTTCACACCCCTCAGGTGGATATTATATTAGTTGATAAAAAACTTGTCCAACTTTTTCTAACAGTTTATATTTCCAATTTGTGGAGCAGAGTCCGAAAAAAATTAGTTCTGACACGAGATTTTCAAATATTAAATCAACTTAAATTTCTTTCTGATTTATTTTATTTCTAATTCTATTTTGACTTATTTTTCCGTTGTTTCAATTTATTTTTATCCCTTTAAAGTTTATCCCAATTTGTGTCACTATTTTGATCCAGTTGTAATGCCTTTAAAAGTCAACATCATAAAATAATGAATTTTTATTTAGATGGGAAACCACTTTTTTAAAATCTATATTTCATTTTCATTTCAGAGGTACCGCGTTTCACCCATACTTACGTTCCCAAAAGGTTCACTCAGCCTTTTTTCATTTTCATTTCAGAGGTACCGCGTTTCACCCATACTTACGTTCCCAAAAGGTTCACTCAGCCTTTTTTCAATTACAGTATATAAAAAAGGTACAATTTTGACTATTGGGGAAAGAACGAATGTTTGAAGTTTCTTTCATGTTAATGCAACACGTTATGCAACACGAAAGCGCCTGTAGTTCAGGGAGTTCGATGAATATTAAAGTTTGCCAACACACACCCATGCTTGTTTAATGAAAACATGATGAATATATCTCATCAACTTCTTTGTAACTTTGACATCTGGGCACCACAGGTGGTGGAAACCTGACTATCTAAGCACTTATCCTTTTCCAGTAATATTTAATATTTCCTTTTTCTGTCTTTCCTATCGAAGAATGTGACAAGGCATAGATGACTTCAGAGATTACTTTGTTATTAATGGCATTAATATTGAGTTTGTAAATTTAATCTTTATGGATTTGCAAATACTGTATGATACATTAATAGAAGCAGCAGGTAAAAGAAGGATATATGGTGTTGGTGGTAGGCTTCTGAATGAAATCAAAATTATGTTTGACGATAGTGAAGGGTGTAAAATAAATGAAGGAAAGTGATTGGTTTGATAATAATAATGAGGTGATGCAGGGATGTGTTATGTCTCCTGGTAATTCAATTTGTATATGGATTGGTATGAATGAATTAGAAGTACGGGTGGCGGGGAAGGTGTTAGAACAATGGAGAATGGAAGAGCAGAGGGTAGCCCAACTATTATATGTGGATGATTTGGTTTTTGTGGGTGGCGAATCTTAAGAGAATTTGAGAGGATTGCAGAGGGTTTGTGGGTGTGTAAAGGAGAGGTTTGAAAGTAAATGTAGATAAGAGTAAGGCTTCATAGTGAGTGAGGGGAGCACATGAACGGTGTAGAAGTTATGTAAGATGATAAGCAACTGGAACAAGTATCTTAGTTTAAATATTCAGGATATTTGTTGGATGAAAAGAAAACGAACGATGCAGAGTGTAGTAAGAAAATTGTGAATGGTAGGAAGGTGACTGGTGCAGGTTTATGTAAAGGGACTAAGTCTCTTGGAGTGGCTAGGGTTTTGCTTGAGGGCATGTTGTTATCTGTAAGCAATGTATAGCTAGAAACTAGGTCTGGAACAAGAGTGTATAGATCTAGTACAAAGGTTCAGATTGACAACGAGGCGTTAGGTGAGAAGAATTAGATAAATGAGCAATGACCATTAGAGTTGTGCAGTGTACAGAAGGGTGTAAATGATAGAATAAACGAGAGTACATTGAGAAGGTTTGGTCACATGCAAAGGATGGATGACAACTTGTTAAGAGGATATATAGTAGATTGCGCTGGGAATCGACGGGGTGGGAGAAAAAAGAAAGTGGATTGAATCAGGAAGCCTGGAGAGGAGAAATGTGAGCTTGGCAGAGGCGAGAAGAAAGTTGGTGCAATAGAAGTGAACGGGGTTTTGAGGGGGCATTATTGTAGGTCTGGCCAAGGATGAACCCCACATTGACAAGATACCATTGTTTGGTCGCAGTCTCGTAAAACGCTAGGTGGATAAAATTTTCTCTCCAATCTGGTGGAAAGAAGGTATGTATCATAGATGTGATAGATATTTATTTACTTTATTTATAGTATTATTTACTTATTTATTCAAAATCATTTTTGAGAAATTTTTTATCTTCGAACTGGTCCACAAAAAAGGGAATATATGATGAGATAAATTTGATTAGAGAAGAGAAGAGAAGAGAAGAGAAGAGAAGAGAAGAGAAGAGAAGAGAAGAGAAGAGAAGAGAAGAGAAGAGAAGAGAAGAGAAGAGAAGAGAAGAGAAGAGAAGAGAAGAGAAGAGAGAAGAGAAGAGAAGAGAAGAGAAGAGAAGAGAAGAGAAGAGAAGAGAAGAGAAGAGAAGAGAAGAGAAGAGAAGAGAAGAGAAGAGAAGAGAAGAGAAGAGAAGAGAAGAGAAGAGAAGAGAAGAGAAGAGAAGAGAAGAGAAGAGAAGAGAAGAGAAGAGAAGAGAAGAGAGAGAAGAGAAGAGAAGAGAAGAGAAGAGAAGAGAAGAGAAGAGAAGAGAAGAGAAGAAGAGAAAGAGAAGAGAAAGAGAAGAGAAAATAAAGAGAAGAGAAGAGAAGAGAAGAGCTGAGAAAATGGATTTAGCTAACTGAAAAAAAATTCTAGGAAAGTATTGAAGGTATCACATGAACAGATTTCATCAACTCAAAAAAACGAAACAAAGAAAAACATTTTATAAAAATAAAATTGATTTTCAGGCAAAATCTAAAGACAACTAAGTTGGGCAAAATACCTTTAATTCCTTGTCACTCAACTTGTTGATCCGCACCAACGGAAACTTTGACTTCAAAAGTTTAGCCAAAAATTTTTCTTCATCTGAATCGAAATGAATTTTTGAATCTTTTTCTTCTTTTCTTCATAGCAATGAAGAGAAGATTTTCAGAAACAGGAATTTCGCAAAGAGATTTTTGTAATAATAGCATACATATACATAGATCATAATAATAATAATAATAATAATAATAATATAATAATATCAAAATACGTCCCTAACTTCCCACTAGATAAGGGAAAGGTGCATAAATGCAAGGAAATAGATAGCAGAAGAGTATGGACGTGTAAGCCAAAAAGAAAGCCTCTACCAACGTCCTCCCTAAGTGAGAGCTCATCTCAGTCAAAAAATCAACCCTAGGGCTTCACAGGACAGCGACGGACCATAGCTGTGGTATCACGTTAATGTATGGTTCATTCCCTTGGCCAGGTCCGCAACCATACCCCTCACAAAACCCCACCATTCACTCCAATTATGCACCTTTCCTCTCGCCTCTGCCAAACTCACATTCCATTCCTTATAAAATTCCCTTACTGACTCAATCCACCTTTTCTTCAGTCTCCCAGTCGATAGATTCCCAGCACACACACCACTATAAATCCTCTTAACCAGCTGACCATCATTCATCCTTCCCATATGACCAAACCATCCTAATACACTCTATTTATTCTCTCATCCGCGCCTTCTTCTTAATACACAATTTCTTAACACGTTCATTCCCTATTTATCACCCTTCTCACATCCAACACGTCCCTAAGATTATTAATCTATAACATACTGTGCCTTAAACTTATATTTCTTATTCCACACCCACAGTTTCACAACCATACAAACACTAGTAAATAACCTACACTCAAAAACCCCTAGTTCACTCAAGATGAGTTCTTTTGCATCCACTGAACACCAAAATTTACCACCTTCCTACCATTCACAGCTCTCAACTACATTGCACCATGCGATCTCTTTTTCATCCAACATGTGATAATTGTTCCAGCTGCTCACAATCTAACAAAACTTCATATAGGACTTTCCTTACCACTATCATCACCTGAATGTATCTACTGAAGCGGCACGAAAACGTTAAAAGCGTTTTACGATAAATGCAGTACAAACACCAAACCATTGGAACGAAGTACAATG
>JABUQX010056012.1:0-15000 GCA_015478945.1 Trachelipus rathkii
TTAACTTTAAAATTACGCTTTTTTCTTAAATTTTCACATACAAATTGATGAACTCTTAAAGTCGATTTGTTCAAAAGTTCAACATTAAAAATTTGGAACTTAAAATTGAGTTTTACGGGAGTTTTTTTAGCATTTGAAAAAATATATGTGTTTCATTGGAAATGCAATTTCAAAAACAGAAAAGCGAATTTTTTATTAATAGTTTAGGTGTCTTAAATTGACGTTTTTTAATGAAATTTCAATATTTGTTTTTATATACCAAATGTTTCATTAGAAGTGAAAACCTGATTTAATAAAAAATTTTAACTTCTAAAATTACGCTTTTTCTTAAATTTTCACATTACAAATTTAGAACTCTTAAAAGTACGATTTTTCCTAAATTTCAACATTTGAAATTATTTGGTAATTCTTAAAAAATTGAGTTTTTAACGTTTTTTTAGCATTTGAAAAAAATGATGGTTTCATTATAATGCTAATTCAAAAGAGAAAGCGAATTTTAATAAGTTTTCAGGTGTCTTAAATGATCGTTTTCAGGAACTTCCTGACTTGTTGTATATCGAAATATTTCATTAGATCTAAAACCTGTTTTAATAAAAAATTAACTTCTATAAAATTACGCTTTTTCTTAATTTTCACATTACAAATTTAGAACTCTTAAAAGTACGATTTTTCCTAAATTTCAACATTTGAAATTATTTTGTAATTCTTAAAATTGAGTTTTTAACGGTATTTTCAGCATTTGAAAAAATAATGTGTTTCCTTAAAATGCAATTTCAAAAAGCAGAAAAGCGAATTTGTTAATAGTTTTAGGTGTCTTAAATTGACGTTTTTTAATGAAATTTTAATATTTGTTTTTATATACCAAATATTTCATTAGTAGTGAAAACCTGTTTTAATAAAAAAAATTAACTTCTAAAATTACGCTTTTTCTTAAATTTTCACATTACAAATTTAGAACTCTTAAAGTACGATTTTTCCTAAATTTCAACATTTGAAATTATTTGGTAATTCTTAAAATTGAGTTTTTAACGGTATTTTCAGCATTTGAAAAAATAATGTGTTTCATTGAAAGGCAATTTCAAAAAGCAGAAAAGCGAAGTTGTTAATAGTTTTAGGTGTCTTAAATTGACGTTTTTTAATGAAATTTTAATATTTTTTTTTATATACCAAATATTTCATTAGTTGTGAAAACCTGTTTTAATAAAAAATTTTAACTTCTAAAATTACGCTTTTTCTTAAATTTTCACATTACAAATTTAGAACTCTAAATTTCAACATTTGAAATTATTTGGTAATTCTTAAAATTGAGTTTTTAACGGAATTTTCAGCATTTGAAAAAATAATGTGTTTCATTCAAATTCAATTTTAAAAAGCAGAAAAGCGAATTTGTTAATAGTTTTAGGTCTCTTAAATTGACGTTTTTTAATGAAATTTCAATATTTGTTTTTATATACCAAATATTTCATTAGCAGTGAAAACCTGTTTTAATAAAAAATTTTAATTTCTAAAATTACGCTTTTTCTTAAATTTTCACATTACAAATTTAGAACTCTTAAAAGTACGATTTTTCCTAAATTTCAACATTTGAAATTATTTGGTAATTCTTAAAATTGAGTTTTTAACGGTATTTTTAGCATTTGAAAAAATAATGTGTTGTTATAAATAATTCAATTTCAAGCAGAAAGCGAATTGTTAATAGTTTTAGGTCTTAAATTGACGTTTTAAATGAATTTTTCAATATTTGTTCTATATACCAAATATTTCATTATTAGTGAAAACCTGTTTTAATAAAAAATTTTATAAAATTATGCTTTTCTTAAATTTTCACACGTTATAAATTTAGAACTCTTAAAAGTACGATTTTTCTGAAATTTCAACATAATTATTTTGATAATCTTAAAATTGAGTTTAAAACGGTATTTTTAGCTTTTGAAAAAAATAATTTTTCATTGAAATGCAATTCAAAAAGCAGAAAGAGCGAATTTGTTAATAGTTTTAGGTGTCTTAAATTGACGTTTTTTTATGAAATTTAAAATTTTTTTTTCATATACCAAATATTCATAGTAGTGAAACCTGTTTGAATAAAAAATCTTAACTCCTAAAATTACGTTTTCTCTAATTTTCACATTACAATTTGAAAATTAAAATACGATTATTATCAGATTTGCACAATCGAGCCAACTGGACACCCACTTAAAAATTGAGTTTTTAAAGTAATTTTTAGCATTTGAAAAAGTAAGTGTGTTTCATTTGAATAGGCAATTTTAAAAAGCAAAAAAAAAAAAAATTTTTTAAATTTTGGGTGTCTTAAATAGACGTTTTTTAATGAAATTTCAATATTTGTTTTTATATACCAAATATTTCATTAGTTGTGAAAACCTGTTTTAATAAAAAATTTTAACTTCTAAAATTACGCTTTTTCTTAAATTTTCACATTACAAATTTAGAACTCTAAATTTCAACATTTGAAATTATGTTGGCAACCATGATAAAATTGAGTTTTTAACGGTATTTTCAGCATTTGAAAAAATAATATGTTTCATTGAAATGCAATTTCAAAAATTTGAAATTATTTGGTAAAACTTAAAATTGAGTTTTTAATGGTATTTTCAGTAATTTCTAAAATTACGCTTTTTCTTAAATTTTCACATTACAAATTTAGAACTCTTAAAAGTACGATTTTTCCTAAATTTCAACATTTGAAATTATTTGGTAATTCTTAAAATTGTGTTTTTAACGGTATTTTTAGCATTTGAAAAAATAATGTGTTTCATTGAAATGCAATTTCAAAAAACAGAAAAGCGAATTTGTTAATAGTTTCAGGTGTTTTAAATTGACGTTTTTTAATGAAATTTCAATATTTGTTTTTATATACCAAATATTTCATTAGTAGTGAAAACCTGTTTTAATAAAAAAAATTAACTTCTAAAAATAACGCTTTTTCTTAAATTTTTCACATTAAACAAATATGAACCTTAAAAGTACGATTTTTCTAAAATTTCAACATTTGAAATTTGGTATTCTTAAAATGATTTAAGCGTGATTAGAGCATTTGAAAATAATGTGTTTCATTGAAATGCAATTTCAAAAAGCAAAAAGCGAATTTATTAATTGACGTTTTTAAATGAAATTTCAATATTTGTTTTTATATACCAAATATTTCATTAGTAGTGAAAACCTGTTTTAATAAAAAATTTTAACTTCTAAAATTACGCTTTTTCTTAAATTTTCACATTACAAATTTAGAACTCTTAAAAGTACGATTTTTCCTAAATTTCAACATTTGAAATTATTTGGTAATTCTTAAATTGAGTTTTTAACGGTATTTTTAGCATTTAGAAACAGATACAGAGCTCTACTGGAAGCAATTTCAAGAAATTAGACATATCGAATTTTTAAAAAGTTAAGGGTTTTAAAGTTAAAATTTTTTAATGAAATTTTTTCAATTTTTGTTTATATACCAAATATTTCATTAGTTGTGAAAACCTGTTTTAATAAAAAATTTTAACTTCTAAAATTACGCTTTTTCTTAAATTTTCACATTACAAATTTAGAACTCTTAAAAGTACGATTTTTCCTAAATTTCAACATTTGAAATTATTTGGTAAATCTTAAAATTGAGTTTTTAACGGTATTTTCAGCATTTGAAAAAATAATGTGTTTCATTGAAATGCAATTTCAAAAAGCAGAAAAGCGAATTTGTTAATAGTTTTAGGTGTCTTAAATTGACGTTTTTTAATGAAATTTCAATATTTGTTTTTATATACCAAATATTTCATTAGTTGAGAAAACCTGTTTTAATAAAAAATTTTAACATCTAAAATTACGGGTTTCCTTCTTTTTCACATTACAAAATTTAGAACTCTCTTAAACGATTTTTCCTAAATTTCAACATTTGAAATTATTTGGTTATTCTTAAAATTGAGTTTTTAACGAGATTTTTATCATTTTAAAATATAATGTTTCATTGAAATGCAATTTCAAAACACAGAAAAGCGAATTTGTTAATAGTTTTAGGTGTCTTAAATTGACGTTTTTTAATGAAATTTCAATATTTGTTTTTATATACCAAATATTTCATTAGTTGTGAAAACCTGTTTTAATAAAAAATTTTAACTTCTAGAAAAGCGAAGTTGTTAATAGTTTTAGATGTCAAATTTAAAATCTCTTAAAGCAGTAGCGATTTTTCCTAAATTTTCAACATTTGAATATTGGTAATTCTTAAAATTGAGTTTTAAAACGGTATTTTTCACCATTTAAAAAAATAATGTGTTCATTGAAATATCATTTCAAAAGCAAAAGCGAATTTATTAATAGTTAGGTGTCTTAAATTGCGTTTTTTAATGAAATTTCAATAGTTTGTTTTTTATATACAAAATATTCAATAGTTGTGGAAAACCGTTTATAAAAATAATGTTTGAACTTCTAAAAATTTACCTTTTCGTTAAATTTTCACATTGCTAATTTAGAACCTTAAAAAGGTACGATTTTTCCTAAATTTCAACATTTGAAATTATTTGGTAATTCTTAAAATTGAGTTTTTAACGGTATTTTCAGCATTTGAAAAAATAATGTTTCATTGAAATGCAATTTCAAAAGCAGAAAAGTGAATTTATTAATTGTTTAAGTTGTTTTAAATTGACGTTTTTTAATGAAATTTCAATATTTGTTTTTATATACCAAATATTTCATTAGTTGTGAAAACCTGTTTTAATAAAAAATTTTAACTTCTAAAATTACGCTTTTTCTTAAATTTTCACATTACAAATTTAGAACTCTTAAAAGTACGATTTTTCCTAAATTTCAACATTTGAAATTATTTGGTAAATCTTAAAATTGAGTTTTTAACGGTATTTTCAGCATTTGAAAAAATAATGTGTTTCATTGAAATGCAATTTCAAAAAGCAGAAAACGGAATTTTGTAAGTAGTTTTAGGGTGTTTTAAATGACGTTCTTAAGAAATTTAGATATTGTTGTTTTTATATACCAAATATTTCATTAGTTGTGAAAACCTGTTTTAATAAAAAATTTTAACTTCTAAAATTACGCTTTTTCTTAAATTTCAACATTCAAATTTAGAACCTTAAAAGTACGTTTTTCTAAATGTCAACATTTAAAATTATTTTTGTTAATTTTTAAAATTGAGTTTATCGGTATTTTCAGCATTTGAAAAAATAATGTGTTTCATTGAAATGCAATTTCAAAAAGCAGAAAAGCGAATTTATTAATAGTTTTAGGTGTCTTAAATTGACGTTTTTTAATGAAATTTCAATATTTGTTTTTATATAACCAAATATTTCATTAGTAAAAACTGTTTAATAAAAAATTTTAACTTCTAAAATTACGCTTCTTAAATTTTCACTTACAAATTTAGAACTCTTAAATATACGATTTCCTAAATTTCAACATTTGCAAATTATGTTGGTACTCCTAAAATGTGTTTTTAAGGTATTTGCAGCTTTTGAAAATATAATGTGTTTCATTTGAAATGCAATTTCAAAAAAAGCAGAAAAGCGAATTGTTAATAGTTTTAAGTGTTTTAAATGACGTTTTTAATGAAATTTCAATATTTGTTTTTATATACCAAATATTTCATTAGTTGTGAAAACCTGTTTTAATAAAAAATTTTAACTTCTAAAATTACGCTTTTTCTTAAATTTTTACATTACAAATTTAGAACTCTTAAAAGTACAATTTTTCCTAAATTTCAACATTTGAAATTATTTGGTAATTCTTAAAATTGAGTTTTTAACGGTATTTTCAGCATTTGAAAAAATAATGTGTTTCATTGAAGAATTACAACTTCCAAACAAAGCAGAAAAGCGAATTTATTGAAAGTTTTAGGTGTCTTAAATTGACGTTTTTTAATGAAATTTCAATATTTGTTTTTATATACCAAATATTTCATTAGTTGTGAAAACCTGTTTTAATAAAAAATTTTAACTTCTAAAATTACGCTTTTCTTAAATTTTCACATTACAAATTAAAACTCTTAAAAATACGATTTTTCCTAAATTTCAACATTTGAAATTATTTGGTAATTCTTAAAATTGAGTTTTTAACGGTATTTTCAGCATTTGAAAAAATAATGTGTTTCATTGAAATTAAAAAGCAAAAAGCGAATTTGTTAATAGTTTCAGGTGTCTTAAATTGAAGTTTTTTTAATGAAATTTCAATATTTGTTTTTATATACCAAATATTTCATTAGATGTGAAAACCTGTTTTAAAAAAAATTTTAACTTCTAAAATTACGCTTTTTCTTAAATTTTCACATTACAAATTTAGAACTCTTAAAAGTACGATTTTTCCTAAATTTCAACATTTGAAATTATTTGGTAATTCTTAAAATTGAGTTTTTAACGTTATTTTTAGCATTTGAAAAATAATGTGATTCGATTGAATGCAATTTTCAAAAAAACAGAAAATCGAATTTGTTAATAGTTTTAGGTGTCTTAAATTGACACGTTTTTTAATGGAAATTTCTAATAATTGTTTTTATTAACCAAAATTTTCATTGTTGTGAAAACTGTTTTTGAATAAAATTTTAACTTCTTAAACTTACGCTTTTCTTAAATTTTCTACATTACAAATTTTAGAACTGCTTAAAGTATCGATTTGTTCTAAAATTTTCATATTTTGAAATTGATTATCTGTAAACTTTATAATTAACGGTTTTTTAGCCATTGTAAAAAAAGTGTTTCATTGAAATGCAATTTCAAAAAGCAGAAAAAGTGAATTTATTAATAGTTTTAGGTGTTTAAATTGACGTTTTTTAATGAAACACATAGCCCATATTGTTTTTTATACCCAAATATTTCATTAGTTGTGAAAACCTGTTTTAATAAAAAATTTTAACTTCTAAAATTACGCTTTTTCTTAAATTTTCACATTACAAATTTAGAACTCTTAAAAGTACGATTTTTACTAAATTTCAACATTTGAAATTATTTGGTAATTCTTAAAATTGAGTTTTTAACGGTATTTTCAGCATTTGAAAAAATAATGTGTTTCATTGAAATGCTATTTCAAAAAGCAGAAAATTGAGTTTTTAACGGTATTTTCAGCATTTGAAAAAATGATGTTTTTTTTAATGAAATTTCAATATTTGTTTTTATATACCAAATATTTCATTAGTTGTGAAAACCTGTTTTAATAAAAAATTTTAACTTCTAAAATTACGCTTTTTCTTAAATTTTCACATTACAAATTTAGAACTCTTAAAAGTACGATTTTTCCTAAATTTCAACATTTGAAATTATTTGGCAATTCTTAAAATTGAGTTTTTAACGGGATTTTTAGCATTTGAAAAAAATAATGTGTTTCATTAAAAAGTCAATTTCAAAAAGCCAAAAAGCGAATTTGTTATTTTCTAGTTTTTAGGTGTTTTATAAATATACGTTTTTAATGACATTTCATATTTGTCTTTATATACAAAATTCATTAGTTTTGAAAACCGTTTTTTAAAAAAATTTAACTTTCTAAAATTACGCTTTTTCTTAATTTTCACATTTTAAATTTAAAATCTTAAAAGTACTGATTTTTCTAAATTCAAACCATTTGAAATTATTTTGGTAATTCTTAAAATTCGAGTTTTTAAACGGCATTTTATAGCATTTGAAAAATAATTAATGTGTTTTCAATACCAAATATTTCATTAGTTGTGAAAACCTGTTTTATTAATAGTTTTAGGTGTCTTAAATTGACGTTTTTTAATGAAATTTCAATATTTGTTTTTATATACCAAATATTTCATTAGTTGTGAAAACCTGTTTTAATAAAAAATTTTAACTTCTAAAATTACGCTTTTTCTTAAATTTTCACATTACAAATTTAGAACTCTTAAAAGTACGATTTTTTCTAAATTTCAACATTTGAAATTATTTTGTAATTCTTAAATTGAGTTTTTAACGGTATTTTTAGCATTTGAAAATAAATGTGTTTCATTTAAATGCAATTTAAAAAAAAGCAAAAAAGCGATTTTTGTTATATGTTTTTTTTTTTTTTTTTTTTTTTTTTTTTTTTTTTTTTTTTTTTTTTTTTTTTTTTTTTTTTTTTTTTTTTTTTTTTTTTTTTTTTACTTTTTTTTTTTTTTTTTTTTTTTTTTTTTTTTTTTTTTTTTTTTTTTTTTTTTTTTTTTTTTTTTTTTTTTTTTTTTTTTTTTTTTTTTTTTTTTTTTTTTTTTTTTTTTTTTTTTTTTTTTTTTTTTTTTTTTTTTTTTTTTTTTTTTTTTTTTTTTTTTTTTTTTTTTTTTTTTTTTTTTTTTTTTTTTTTTTTTTTTTTTTTTTTTTTTTTTTTTTTTTTTTTTTTTTTTTTTTTTTTTTTTTTTTTTTTTTTTTTTTTTTTGTGGGTGTTTCAAATCGACGTTTTTTAAAATTCTTTTCTTATTTGTTTATTTAGCAAATATTTCATTAGTAGTGAAAACCTGTTTTAATAAAAAAATTTAACTTCTAAAATTACGCTTTTCCTTAAATTTTCACATTACAAATTTAGAACTCTTATAAGAACGATTTTTCCTAAATTTCAACATTTGAAATTATTTGGTAATTCTTAAAATTGAGTTTTTAACGGCATTTTCAGCATTTGAAAAATAATGTGTTTTCATTGAAATGCAACAGTTTCAAAACACAGAAAAGCGAATTGTTATAGTTTAAGTGTCTTAAAGTGACGTTTTTTTAATGAAATTTCAAATATTGGTTTTCATATACCAAATATTTATTTGTGCAAACCTGTTTTAATAAAAAAATTTTAACTTCTGAAAATACGCTTTTTCTTAGCTTTAACTTTTTCAAATTTAACTCTTAAAACACGATCAACCCATGTTTCATCTTAGGCTAGTTATTTGGTAAATCTAAAATTGAGTTTTTAACGGTATTTTTCAGCATTGAAAAAATAATGTGTTTCATTGAAATGCAATTTAAAAAGCAAAATAGCGAATTTGTTAATAGTTTAGGTGTCTTAAATGACGTTTTTTAATGAAATTTCAATATTTGTTTTTATATACCAAATATTTCATTAGTTGTGAAAACCTGTTTTAATAAAAAATTTTAACTTCTAAAAATTACGGGCTTTTTCTTAATTCACATTGCAAATTTAAAACCCTCTTAAAATTACCAGTTTCCCTAATTCCTTCTCAACGATTTTGATAATTCTTAAAATTGATCTTTTAACGGTATTTTTAGCATTTGAAAAAATAATGTGTTTCATTGAAATGCAATTTCAAAAGGCAGAAAAATGAATTTGTTAATAGTTTTAGGTGTTTTAAATTGACGTTTTTTAATGAAATTTCAATATTTGTTTTTATATAATCCAAATATTTCATTAGTAGTGAAAAACCTGTTTAATAAAAAATTTTTACTTTAAATAGGCTTTTTCTTAAATTTTCACATTACAAATTTAGAACTCTTAAAAGTACGATTTTTCCTAAATTTCAACATTTGAAATTATTTGGTAATTCTTAAAATTGAGTTTTTAACGGTATTTTTAGCATTTCAAAAAATAATGTGTTTCATTGAAATGCAATTTCAAAAAGCAGAAAAGCGAATTTGTTAATAGTTTTAGGTGTCTTAAATTGACGTTTTTTAATGAAATTTCAATATTTGTTTTTATATACCAAATATTTCATTATTAGTGAAAAGCTGTTTTAATAAAAAAATTTAACTTCTAAAATTACGCTTTTTCTTAAATTTTCACATTACAAATTTAGAACTCTTAAAAAGTACGATTTTTCCTAAATTTCAACATTTGATTATTTTGTAATTCTTAAATTGAGTTTTTAACGGTATTTTCTGCATTTAAAAAAAATTTTGTTTTTTTTTTAAAATGTAAATTAAAAAAAAAAAAAAAGGAATTTTTTTAATTTTTTTAGGTTCTAAAATTGACGTTTTTTAATGAACATTGTTCATATTATTTTTAATATACAAATATGTCATTGTGTGAAAAGCTTTTTTAATAAAAAATTTTAACTTCTAAAATTACGCTTTTTCTTAAATTTTCACATTACAAATTTAGAACTCTTAAAAGTACGATTTTTCCTAAATTTCAACATTTGAAATTATTTGGTAATTCTTAAAATTGAGTTTTTAACGGTATTTTCAGCATTTGAAAAAAATAATGTGTTTCATTGAAATGCAAATTCAAAAAGCAGAAAAGCGAATTTGTTAATAGTTTTAGGTGTCTTAAATTGACGTTTTTTAATGAAATTTCAATATTTGTTTTTATATACCAAATATTTCATTAGTAGTGAAAACCTGTTTTAATAAAAAATTTTAACTTCTAAAATTACGCTTTTTCTTAAATTTTCACATTACAAATTTAGAACTCTTAAAAGTACGATTTTTCCTAAATTTCAACATTTGAAATTATTTGGTAATTCTTAAAATTGAGTTTTTAACGAGATTTTTAGCATTTGAAAAAATAATGTGTTTCATTAAAATGCAATTTCAAAAAACAGAAAAGCGAATTTGTTAATAGTTTTGAGGTTTTTTTAGTAAAGATTGTAAAAATATTATAGTAATATACGAGTAACGTTTAAAGAAGAATGGTATAAAAGCGCGAGCTTTAATACATACAGGGTTCATTCCTTGTTTGCCGCTCTTCATATCAAGACTCTTGACGTGTATTACTTAAGTGAGGATTAAAGGGTTTAGAATAACTATTCATTATTTCATTACTACGAAACCTTCCTGGTACAACTTTGGATTTACTGAAGGATAGTAAGAAGAAAAAGGAATAGTAAGGACCTTAGAGAAGACTTCACTTATTCTTGAGGACCAAAAGAAGATTCAGGAGGAAACTTAAGAAGAAAGTAAGGAAGCTCTTATACAACGGCTGAAGCTGCTCGACGGGAATTTAGGAAGACAGAAGTCCGCCAGAAGAATCAAAGCCAGTAACGACCTGGGAAGTGTCACAGCCCTAGACAACGACCTCAGAAGGTAGACCACACATCTGTTGGAGGGCCGCGGAGGTACAAGGGACGGACTTATTGTGACATAATTGGGGGCCTGTTCCGTGAATGATCAGTGATACACTGGAAATTTCAAGCGAAAATTTGACTGGATACTTCTAACAAATTCACCGTCCTGACTGGAAGCGTAGTATAATCTTTGAAAACTTACGAAAAAGTATGGATAACAGCTCGTTACATAAGATGTGTCAGGAGTTGGGACTGAAGGGTAAAGAGGCCAGGGAATTCATAGCAGAAGAAAGAGCTGCTGAGGCCGCGAGGCGAAAAGAAGAAGCCCTTGAAAAAGAAAAAGAACGAGTGGCTATTGAGAAGAGAGCTGAGAGAGAGGCTCTCGAAAAAGAGAAAGAACGAGAGGCTATTGAGAAGAGAGCTGAGAGAGAGGCTCTCGAAAAAGAGAAAGAGCGCGAATACGAGCTCAAGAGATTAGAGCTCGCGAATCAGACAAGGATAAACAATAATACCTCGGAAAGCTTGCAGATAAGAGCTAAGATACCGAAGCTCCCCCCATTTACCGACGGAAAGGATGATATGGGGAGCTATCTTGAACGATTCGAACGTTTTGCCAACGATAACGCGTGGAACGCAGAAAACTGGGTGTTATATCTCAGTGCGTTACTAACCGGACGAGCTCTAGAGGTGTACTCCAGACTACCTCGTGACGTGGTTAGCAACTACACCGCCCTAAAGGAGGCACTACTAGTAAGATATAACCTGACAGAGAATGGTTATAGAAAAAAGTTCAAGGAAGAAAAACCAATAGAAAACGAGACACCCGCACAATTTGCCGAGAGACTGAGGACATACCTAGATAAATGGGTGGAACTCTCGAGAACAGAGAAGACATATGAGGGTGTAGCAAAGCTTATTACAGTAGAACAGTTTCTGCACGCGTGCCCGAGAGATCTAACGGTGTTCCTAAGAGAAAGGGCGACAAGGTCATTAGAAGTTATGGTGGAAGAAGCAGACAATTATCTAAGAGCTCACGGCCGAACACTTACTTCTAAAGCAAAGAAATACGAAGATAATACCGACAATTCACGAAGAAATTGGGCGCCGGAGGCACCAGAGGTAAGATGCTACAAATGTAATGGGATAGGTCACAAAGCTCGTGAGTGTCGGATGGGCTCCAATAATTATAACAATAAAACCACTACCGATCCTCGTTGGAGAAAAGAACCGAGACAGGAATGGGGTGGTAGATACGTCGAGTGCAAGTTCAACCAAGGGGATACCCACGCGCGAGGTAAATACAAGGGCACAGAAGCCGCCGCTTGTATAATCACGAATGTGGACGACCATTCGTCGGAGCAAGAAATTAGAGAAAGTATAGAGGGGGAAACCTTAGAATTAAAAAATGGAACGTTAATACCGATTGTAAGAATGGCTTACGGTGATATCATAGGGAAAAAGGGAAATAACATGCCAATATCGAAAGGAACGGTTAACGGTTATTCATTACAAACATTACGCGATACCGGATGTAGTGGTGTACTCGTGAAACAGGAATACGTGCATCCAGGGCAACTAAACGGCAAGAAAGGGAATTTGCTCCTCGCTGATAACACGATTAGAGAAGCGCCATACGCCAGAATTTACGTTAACACTCCGTACTTTAAAGGAGAAGTCGAAGCGCTGTGTCTTCCTGATGCGATATGCGACCTTATAATCGGAAACATAAAGGGAGCAAAATCACCGGACTGCATAATTGAGGAAAAAGCTGAATCGGCAGCGGTGGGAATTGAAGTAAAGAATTTAACGGAAGGGGACGAACCTCCGAAAATAGAAGATCCGCGTGATATTTTGAAAATTGACCGAAAGAGTTTGATACGACTGCAGAAAGAAGACGTGTCGTTAAATCGGTATATGGAACAAGGTCAGAAGACACGTGATGGTTATACTGGTGAATACGATATATACCGGGGATTATTATATAAAATGGAGAAAAACAACCGGGAAATAATAAAAAGATTAGTAGTCCCAAAACAGCTCAGAGTTGAATTAATGAGAGTTGCGCACGAGTCTACGCTGGGAGGACATCTTGGTATAAATAAGACGCGAGGAAAACTGTTGAATTATTTTTATTGGCCGAAGATGACAGACGACATAACGCGGTATTGCCATTCATGCGACGTATGCCAAAGAACAATACAAAAGGGAAAAGTAACAAGAACTCCTCTTACTCAAATCCCGCTGGTTGACGTACCATTCAAAAGGGTCGCTGTGGACATTATCGGACCTATTTCACCAGCATCCGAGGACGGTTATAAATACATTTTAACTATGGTGGATTACGCGACACGATATCCTGAGGCGGTACCCTTGAAGAATATAACGACAAAAACGTAGCCGAAGCTCTTGTTAATATTTATTGTAGGATCGGTATACCGGAGGAAATCCTCACCGATTTAGGTACGCAATTTACGTCAGAATGCATGAAAGCGGTAACTAGTTTGTTAAAGATTCGACAGCTTCATACGACGCCATATCATCCCATGTGTAACGGACTTGTGGAGAGATATAATGGGACGTTGAAGCAAATGTTAAAAAGGTTATGTCACGAACAAAAAAAGGAATGGCCGAAATACCTAGGACCATTATTATTTGCTTATAGAGAAGCACCACAAGAAAGCACGGGATTCGCGCCGTTTGAACTACTATACGGAAGGACAATGAGGGGACCACTACAAATTCTGAAAGAGTTATGGACAGAAGAAATTCGTGAAGATGAAGTAAAGAATAGTTACCAGTACGTATTCGAATTGCGCGAAAAGTTGGAGGAAACGATGAAAATAGCTCAAGAGAATTTAAAAAGGGCTCAAATTAGATATAAACATTATTATGATCGGAAAGCGAAGGATCGAAAGTTCAAGAAAGGGGAAAAGGTACTTATACTATTACCGACCGAAAGCAACAAATTATATATGCAATGGAAAGGACCATTCATCGTCGCTGAAGAAAGAGGAGGGAATAATTACGGGATACAAAAAGGAAATAATGTAAAGACGTACCACGCAAACCTTTTAAAAGCATACGTAGAAAGAAATAACACTGACGCGGAAGTGACTGAAGTAGGGGGAATCGCGATTTTGGAGGCCACTGATGACGAAACCCGTGACAATGGAGACTATTTAGAGTTAGTCAATTGCGAGTCTAAAGAAACGATAGACGAAGTAAGGATTAGAGAGCAATTATCGTTAGAGGAGCGTGAACAGATGTATGGGATTGTAAAAAGATACAAATCGATCTTTACGGATGCGCCCGGAACAGCGAAAATTGAACAGCATAAGATAAAATTGACTACTAACGAACCAGTGAGATCAAAAGCATATCCCATTCCGCACGCATTAAGAGAAGAATTGAGAACAGAGATAAATAAAATGTTGGAAATAGGGATAATTAAAGAATCAACGTCAGCATACGCCTCTCCCATTGTAATTGTTAAAAAGAAAGACGGAAGTAATCGTATTTGTGCAGATTACAGAAAATTAAATAGGATAACAGTATTCGATCCCGAGCCGATGATTACAACAGAAGAGTTATTTGCTAAGATCGGGAAAGCAAAATATTTCTCGAAAGTGGATCTCAGCAAAGGGTATTGGCAAATACCGATGGATGAAGATGATATAGAAAAGACGGCGTTCGTTACGCAAGATGGCCATTACGAGTTCCTGAAGATGCCGTTTGGGTTAGTGAACTCGGGGGCGACCCTTGTAAGGGCCATGAGGAAAGTACTCAAGGGAATGCGGAATACGGAAAGTTACATTGATGACGTGGTAGTATATACCGAAAATTGGAAAGAACACCTCGAGGAAATAGAAGAATTGATGAGACGGTTGAGGGAATCAGGCTTCACGGTAAGACCATCGAAATGCGAGTTCGGAATGAAGAACATTGAATTCCTAGGACACGACATCGTGGGAGGAAGAGTGGGATTACAGGAGCATAACATAAGAAAAATAAGGGACGCAACAAAACCAGAAACGAAAAAGGGAATAAGATCGTTTTTAGGATTAACAGGATACTATAGAGAATTTATA